>SJYC01065231.1:0-17800 GCA_006408675.1 Madoqua kirkii
TTTTTTTTGCCGCAACTTGCAGCAGGCATGTGGGATATTAATCCCCCAACCAAGGCTCAAACCCTTGCACCCTGCATTAAAAGCATGGAGTCTTAACCACCGGGCTGCTAGAGAAGTCCAACCATCCCTTCTTGACCTTCACCCTTACAAACTAGTCTCTGCCTTGCCTCCAGTCACAAGTTAAAAGGATTGTGTTCATTATCTCAACAGTTGCAGTCCATTGAATTTCTAAAATTGTAGCACCCCCCTCACTAACTTCTGGAATAACTGGGCTCCAGCCAAGTATGTTAATGAAGACCCACACACCATAATTCTAAATCTTATTGAAAAGATACATTGTTAAATAAAATATATTCTATACTTTTCCTTTGCCAAATACACTTTTATAATGACTTTGCTGCTGCTGCAGCTAAGTCGCTTCAAGCATGTCCAACTCTGTGCAACCCCGTAGACAGCAGCCCACCAGGCTCCGCCATCCCTGGTATTCTCCACGTAAGAACAATGGAGTGGGATGCCATTTCCCTCTCCAATGCACAAAAGTAAAAAGTGAAAGTGAAGTCGTGTTCGACTCTTCGTGATCCCATGGACTGCAGCCTACCAGGCTCCTCTGTCTGTGGGATTTTTCAGGCAAGAGTACTGGAGTGGGTTGCCATAGCTTTCTCTGATAATGACTTTAGGTCATTTGAATTTAAAAATGTTAGAGTACTTTTAGTTCTAGGCTGAAATGTGTTCACATGAGGCAAGGAAGACCCACTTTATAGCCCACTTTCTGTTCTTTCCCCATGGCATTTAACACACCTGTGTGGACATCCCAACCCATGTACTTAATACCCTGTCTATACCCCATACCAACACCTGCACACACAAGTAAATAATCACTTCTTGACCTCCAGTCAACCCTACAGGTACACGCACTGGTGATATAACTTGCCCTCTGGAGACTAGATCCAGGAAGAAACACTCAAAGCCTGGTGAAGGCTGAGGCGAGCCTTGACAGAGTTTCCAGGATCCTGAGGGCCAGAGTATGACGTAGAGTGGTAGGCGTGGGATGAGCTCCGGGTGGGCAAGTCCCCTTTGGTCCCCTAGTCTTGTATGATAGAACCTGGTTTGAAAGCCCAATATGTCCTCCTTTAAACTGGAAGGCCCAGAGCAGGGGTCTAAGGCCAGTACTATCTCTATGCTTCAAGAACCATGACATGTAAGGGGGTGAAGATTATTTCATGGCCCCCTGTCTGCCCCACATACCATTTCTACATTCCTGGGGATCCTCAGTGAGGTTGATGAGAGGCACTCAGTCATCAGTGGGAAATGGGACATATCTTCCCGAGTGCTAAGATTCCTAAGCCGTCTAATGATCTCTATCTCTCCCATGGGTTCCAAACCTCTGGCATAAGCCAGAGAATCTGCACCAAAATGACATCTCAATTCATTTATTCTCTCCCCCCTCACTCCACTCAACCCAGAAATGGTGTCATTACCTCTCACATAGCAGGAAGCTACCCCGTGTGAGATTATATCCTGTGTCCTTCTCTATGTATATTGATGATACTGTTTTTATGTATGTATTTGGATTTTATTTCTATAGCAAGGTAAAGGGTTATTCAGTTCTAAACACATAACTATTAAGCATAGCTTCATGCAAGCCTTTCATTTTCCTTTCCCCAGAGCTAATTTCAATCTTCTAGCTTATTCTTTCTGTATTTGCCTATATAATTCTGAATAGAATATTATATTATTTTTCCACTTTTCAGTTTCAGACATCAATCTGAAATGATTTGCAAATTTCTCTCCCATTTTCCCTCTGCCCCCAAATACACATTTGTGTTTATAGAATAGATTCTTGCTGGCAAAATTTCCTTCTATCATGCTATTCCCCCATCTTCTGCTTTCTTCAAAACTAGCAAGAGTTTTTATAAGAAAGATCCTGGTAGAATCATGAAATGACAGTCCTCTTGCCTGAGTCAAGCAAGTCTCCAAGTTCCAAAGGCTGAAGTGATTGAAGATGTTGTCCTACAATGAAAAGAAAATCATAGAAAGAGAGCCCCCCAGAAGAGAAAGGATGCTACCTCTAAGTTCAAAGGGAGTCACTGAATCTATTTTCACAGCAGCATTGGAGTCTCTGAATGGAAGTGCTGTTGAGGACTGGATATGTTAGGAAGTCAAATGTTTGCAGCCTTGAATTCATCTTCCTAAAGTATTTGGAGGTGACAGCAAGGAAAAGAAGCAAAAATGGTAACTGGTAGAAAATCACGAAACTAATTGTGTGGGAGCTAAGCAAGCTCAAAGTAATCATAGTGTCAAATTCTCAAAGGTCAAGATCCAAAAATCCTGATTTAATGATTGCATCACCACTAATAGGTAACAAATGTGGTTTCAGTGGATTTAGAAACAAGCCTTCAAGGAGTGGACGCTGTTGTTGTTGTAAGCGGTAGAGTTAAAATAAAGAGTGTAAGTTATTTGGAGAAGTCTATTGGGAGAAAGGGAGCAGACAGAGGGAAGACAGGAGAGAAACAGAGATTTTAAGAGAAAAGCTTGAGATAATGCAAGGCAAAGGGTGGCGCAGGCAGTGATATTTACAGACAGAGGGAAATGTGGCCATAGAAAGCAAGATACTGAAAATGCAAAGGAAGTAGATAATCAGAGGCTCAAGGTCATGGACACAGATGAAATCGTTAGTTTTTAAAAGGAGGACTATCTCATCCACTGAAACCAAGGGCAATAATAAAAAGAAGCTGAGGGAATATATTGAGGTGTAATTCAGTATAGCTGAGAGTGTTGGGGAGAAAGTGAGAGTGAAAGCTGTGACTTAGCTGGTAAAGAATCTGCCCGCAAAGCGAGAGACTTGGGTTCAATCCCTGGGTTGGGAAGATCCCCTGGAGAAGCAAAAGGCTACCCACTCCAGTATTCTGGCCTGCAAAATTCCATGAACTATATAGTCCAGGGGGTCACTAAGAGTTGGACACAACTGAGCAACTTTCACTTTCAAGAAAGATTAAAAGAGAAAGCTCATGTCATATGTCTTGGATCTTCTTGTCAACATTCACTGTTTAAAATCAGAAAGGTTGTTACTCTCTGAAAATGAGGAGGCCAAGAAGGGTGAAACTTGGAGGGTTTAGAGAAATTTATAAAGTTATGGAAAATTCATGGCATGTAATTTTTCAAAGAAAATCAATAAGAGGTTTAAATTTCCATGAGAAGAAAAGTTTTGTGGGATATAAACTCCAGTCTTTTATTCTTCAGGGTTCCCTGGTGGCTCAGCTGATAAAGAATTCACCTGCAATGTGGGAGACCTGGGTTCAATCCCTGTGTTTGGAAGATTCCCTGGAGAAGGGAAAGGCTACCCACTCCAGTATTCTGGCCTGGAAAATTCCATGGACTGTATAGTCCAGGGTGTTTCAAAGTTTTGTGGGATATAAACTCGTCTTTTATTCTTCAAGGATGTTTCAAACTAACCCCATGATACCACATTCAAATTGTTCCAGACAGTAAACTTGAAGCCTCAGCAGTCAATGGAGACTTGAGTCCTCTGAAGAGAGACTCAAAAAAATAGATTTGAATTCCTTACACTTTTTCTAGCTATTTTTTTTTCTACATGGCTTCATGTTTTCCCACTGAATCATTCATTGTATGTAATTTTTAAGGTTCAAGGGAATCTGTTACGGTTTACGTGGAAGGTTTCATGTAACTAGAACAGATCAGATTCTGAGTTGAGGGGAGGCGAGAAGAAAGTCTGTGGCTGGGGGGAAGTAGGTGTCCATTGTTAGTGGTGGAGATAGGGTTTAGCACGAAAGAAGAGGAGGAAACGGAAACAAGATGTAGAAGATCCATAACCTGTGGTCTGAGGACTGTGATTCTCAACTGAGAATGATTTTGCCTTCCAAGAGGTACTTGGCAACAGTGATCACAATTGGGGATGATGCAACTAGAGTCTAGTGGCTAGAGGACAGAGATGCTGCTAAACACCTTGCAATCCACAAGGCAACTCTCTACCACAAAGAATTATCTGGCCCCAAACGTGAATAGTGCCAAGGTTGAGAAATCCTGCTGTAGGGACTCGGGAGAATAGCAAAATTTGGACAATCTTTTGTTTTTTAATTACTTTTTATTGGAGTATATTTGCTTTACAATGTTGTGTTAGTTTCTGCTGTACAGCAAATTGAATCAGCTACACTTTTACATACATCCCCTCTTTTTTTAGATTTCCTTCCCATTTAGGTCACCACAGAGCACTGTGCTCTACAGTAGGTTCTTATTAGTTATCTATTTTATACATACTAGTGTATGTATCGGAGAAGGCAATGGCATCCCACTCCAGTATTCTTGCTTGGAAAATCCCATGGATGGAAGAGCCTGGTGGGCTGCAGTCCATGGGATCACGAAGTTGGACACGACTGAGCAACTTCACTTTCAATTTTCACTCTTCACTCTCATGCCTTGGAGAAGGAAATGGCAACCCACTCCAGTGTTCTTGCCTGGAGAATTCCAGGGATGGAGGAGCCTGGTAGGCTGCCGTCTCTGGGGTCGCACGGAGTCGGACACGACTGAAGCGACTTAGCAGCAGCAGCAGCAGCAGCAGTGTATGGATATCAATCCCAATCTCCCATTTCATCCTACCCCCCGCCCCCTGACCTTCGTATCCACACACTTGTTCTCTACATCTGCGTCTCAATTTGGCAGTCAGTATTTTTTATCTGATGCCAAACAACTGACAGTGAAGGGTGAGGGCATTGGTTTTAACAATAATATAACAGAAAACATTTTCATTATTTTTCCAAGAGATATGATTAAGTAAGATGTTAGTATTTATTGACCTAATCCAAGGAAACTGAGTATTTTGAGGTATAGCAAGAGCCAAATTTTTTCCTCTCTCCTGTCACGTTTCTGGTTATGCACCACACAGCTAATAGTTGGATGGTAGGTTGGAATTCTATGGAATTTAATTTCTATATTGACAGTAGATATCAGATTATGATATAGTGGTATATCATGCCTACTGGTTATATCTTGCCCTTGTATTATAATCTAGGTGCTACCTTAAATAAAATGTTTTTAATTTTGTATTGGAGTATGGCCTATTTTGGAGAAGGAAATGACAACCCACTCCAGTGTTCTTGCCTGGAGAATCCCAGGGACAGGGGAGCCTGGTGGTCTGCCATCTATGGGGTCACACAGAGTCGGATACGACTGAAGCGACTTAGCAGCATGGCCTATTAACAATGTTGTGATAGTTTCATGTGGATGGCAAAGGGACTCATCAATACATATACATGTATCTAATCTCCCTCAAGCTCCCCTCCCATCCAAGCTGCCACATAACATTGAGGAGAGTTCCCTGTGCTATACCATGGGTTCTGTTGGTTATCCATTTTAAATATAGCAGTGTGTTCTCATCCATCCCAGATTCCATAACTATCCCTTCCTCTCATCTTTGTCTCCAACAACCATAAGTTCATTCTCTAAGTTTGTGCTACTTTTAAGAGGGTAGGTCTAGAATCTGATGAAGCTTTCTCCCTATCTATTGCATATCATATTCTATTACTATATCACATTTGCCATAGGCCAATAAAAAAGGAAGAAAGAAAAAGTAAAAGCAACTCCAAGTGTATTACAAGTCAAAACAGTAAGAAAGGAATTATGTTTGTTGTGGACCAAAGATTCTGAGCTCAAGTGAAAAGAGTTATGAGAATAAAAAGACAAAAGAAAAATGGGAGGGAAAAAGAGGAGACTTTCCATATGGCATGGGAGAAGAGGAGGGGAATTAAAGACTGAGAAGAAAGAAGGGCCTGGGAGCTTAATAACCTTTTTCCAACAACAGATTTTTAGATGTTAGCGGTGCTTCAAGAAAATAAAGTAGTGTGCCTGATGCCTTTTGAAACAGGAGTCTGTTCTCAGCTTTTCATCTTCTGTTCTGCCGTTATATGTAAATTGGGTTTCATGGCATATTAGAACTGTGAAGATGATTTAATATGCCAAAATGTGCTATGGATCATTTGGGCATCAGCTCTGCAGTTTAACCAGCAGTCACTGAACTGAAACTCAAAACTTCCCTTGCCAAATCACAGAAAATTTTAGGATTAACTTGAAAGCAGCACCCCCATCTGAAGAGAGACATGGCTTTTTCCTCCCTGTTCCAGGTACATATACAAACGTGCAGTGTGTTTGTGTGTTTTTATTGCAAAAATGTGAATGAGACTAGAATATAAGAATTTTCCTCATGCAGTATTAGTGTAGTCCCGAGGTCTCTATGCTATGTCATTTTTGCCCAGTCTTCAGAAACAGAAATTGAGATGAAATACAGCACCTAAGTACATTAACCTTTTCAGGAGCAAGCTGCCAGAAAGTAATTATTCCTGGAGAGCAGGCCCATCAGAATAAGAAAAATGTCTCTGATTTCTCTGTGTTACCAGCCACACCTATTTATTGAGCACTCACACTGAGGAATAAGCAACTTGTCATTATCATCACCATCATTATCATCATCACACCATCATCATTGTTGTGATTATTTTAAAGTTAATTATTTCTTTTTAGAAATAATTGGTTTTAGTTGCAAAGGAATAACCACACCTTACCCACTCTTTTTTTGTAGATGTTTTTACAAAAAGAAGGTACCGCCCCCTCCTGTGGCACTGGCTCAAGTTCTCTCTCAAAGACTGGGTCTGTTATAGGAGGGGGAGCTCAAGACAGGAGTAGTGGACCATTTCTTTAAAAAAAAAAAAAAGTTAATTATCTATAGTCAAAGATGATCTGAAAAATCCTGTGCAAAGGATTACAAAAAAAAAAAAAGATTTTGGATTGAACATGGTTTTGACAACTAAGCTTATTTAATGAACATGTGAAGTTTATACATGCTCACTCATAGGTTATTGTCCCAGTAATTCTAGGATCTATTATTATAATTTATGGTCTGCCTCTTGACGCTGAACTCTCACTTTGAGTTGTCATTCTTATGTGAACAAGGGGACCACAGTGATGGGATGGACTTGGATAATGCATGGACTGGGACCACAAAGAACTGTTTCTCCTACAGCTTCATCCACTGTACTTACTGGCTACACAGTTAGAGGAGTAGCCAGTGGCTACTACTAGATGTAGCCCACATGAACACACGACCACAGCTGGGAGGAAGAAGATGAGTTGGATAACTGTACCCATCCAGAAGATGGCTAGATAATTGTAGGATCAGTTTAGACTTTCTCAGGCACAGAAACTCAAGTTCCAAAATTGTGCCCATCCTTATGGACTTTGGATGGGATGGGCTTTGGATGGGATTTTAAAGTTACCAAGATGATGGAGTACAAGTACGAGCGTTCATCTTCTCCTGCAAGAAATCCAAAATTACAACTCACTGCTGAACAGCCATCAGCAGAAGACTGTTGGGTCTCACCAAAAAAAAGACACACCACATCCAGGGACAAAGAGGAAGCCTCAGCAAGTTGTTAGGAGGGGCAAAATCACTTTTATAATCAAACCTCATACCCATCAGAGATGCCGGAAGGGCTCAAACCAAACCTTGGATGCACCAGAAACCCCACAGAGACTGAGCCAGACATACCTTTGAGTGTTTGAGTGTCTCCTGTGGAGCGACGGGTCAGCAGGGGCCTGCTGCAGGGGCAGGAGCTCTGGGTGCAGCAGACCTGGCTGTGGCATAAGCCTTCTTGGAGAAGGTCATCATTAACTCTACCACAGAGCTGCCAGAACTTACCCAGGACTAGGGATGCAGACTCTTGAGGGCACAAACAAAACCTTGTGCACATCAGGACCCATGAGAAAGGAGCAGTGACCCCACAAGAGGCTGACTGACCCAGATGTGTCTGTGAGTGTTCAGGAGTCTCCAGTGGAGTTGCGGCTCAGCAGTGGCCTGCTGCAGGGTTGGGGGCACTGAGTGCAGCAGTGCATGCCTGGGACCTTTTGAAGGAGGTTGCCATTGTCTTCATTACCTCCACCATAGTTTAGTCTCAAGTTAAGCAACAGGGAGGGAACACAGCCCCCATCCATCAACAGAAAATTGGATTAAAGATTTACCGAGCATGGTCCCACCCATCAGAACAAGACCCTGTTTGAGCCCTCAGTCAGTCTCTCCCATCAGGAAGCTTCCATAAGCTTCTTATCCTTCTCCATCAGAGGGCAGACAGAATGAAAACCACAATCACAGAAAACTAACCAAACTGATCACATGGACCACAGCCTTGTCTAACTGAAAGAAACTATGAGTCATGCCATGTAGGGCCACCCAAGACGGACGGGTCATGGTGTAAAGTTCTGACAAAGTATGGTCCACTGGAGAAGGAATGGCAAACCACTTCAATATTCTTGCCTTGAGAACCCCATGAACAGTATGAAATGGCAAAAAGATAGGACACTGAAGGATGGAATCTCCAAGTCAGTAGGTACCAATATGTTACTGGAGAAGAGTGGAGAAATAAATCTAGAAAGAATGAAGAGATGGAGCCAAAGCGAAAACAACACCCAGGTGTGGATGTGACTGGTAATGGAAGTAAAGTCTGATGCTGTAAAGCACAATATTGCATGGGAAGCTGGAATGTTAGGTTCATGAATCAAGGTAAATTGAAAGTGGTCAAATAGGAGATGGCAAAAGTGAATGTCAACATTTTGGGAATCAGTGAACTAAAATGGAATGCAATGGGCAAGTTTAGCTCAGATGATGATTATACCTACTACTGTGGGCAAGAATCTCTTAGAAGAAATGCAGTAGGCCTCACGGTCAACAAAAGAGTCCGAAATGCAGTTCTTGGATGCAACCTCAAAAATAACAGAATGATCTCTGTTCATTTCCAAAGCAAACCATTCAATATCAGAGTAAACCAAGTCTATGCTGTAACCAGTAATGCTGAAGAAACTGAAGTTGAATGGTTCTATGAAGACCTACAAGACCTTCTACAACTGACTCCAAAAAAATACGTCCTTTTCATTATAGGGGACTGGAATGCAAAAGTAGAAAGTCAAGAGATACCTGGAGTAACAGGCAAATTCGTCTTTGGAGTACAGAATGAAGTAGGGCAAAGGCTAGCAGAGTTTTGCCAAGAGAATGCACTGGTCATAATAAACACCCTCTTCCAACAACACAAGAGACAACTCTACACATAGACATTACCAGGTGGTCAACACTGAAATCAGATTGATTAAATTCTTTGCAGCCAAGAGGAAGAAGCTCTATACAGTCAGAAAAACCAAGACTGGGAGCTGACTATGGCTCAGATCATGAACTTCTTATTGCCAAATTTAGACTTAAACTGAATAAAGTAGGTAAAACCACTGGACAATTCAGGTATGACCCAAATCAAAACCCTTAACAATTATAAAGTGGAAGTGAGAAATAGATTCAAGGGATTAGATCAGATAGACAGAATGCCTGAAGAATTATGGATGGAGGTTCGTGACATTGTACAGGCGGCAATGATAAAGACTATCCCCAAGAAAAAGAAATGCAAAAAGGCGAAATGGCTGTCTGAGGAGGCCTTACAAATAGCTGAGAAAAAAAGAGAAGCAAAAGGCAAAGGAGAAAAGGAAAGATATACCCATTTGAATGCAGATTGCCAAAGAATAGCAGGGAGAAATAAGAAAGACTTCCTCAGTGATGAATGCAAAGAAATAGAGGAAAAGAACAGAATGGGAAAGACTAGAGACCTCTTCAAGAGAATTAGAAATATCAAGGGAACATTTCATCAAAGATGGGCACAATTAAGGACAGAAATGATATGGAACTAACAGAGGCAGAAGAAATTAAGAAGAGGTGGCAAGAATACAAAGTAGAACTGTACAAAAAAGATCTTCATGACCAAGATAATTATGATAGTGTGATCACTCGCCTAGAGCCAGACATCCTTGAATGTGAAGTCAAATGGGCCTTAGAAAGCATCACTACAAACAAAGCTAGTGGAGGTGATGGAATTCCAGTTGAGCTGTTCAAATCCTGGAAAATGATGCTGTGAAAGTGCTGCACTCAATATGCCAGCAAATTTGGAAAACTCAGCAATAGCCACGGGACTGGAAAAGGTCAGTTTTCATTCTAGTTCCAAAGAAGGACAATGCCATAGAATGCTCAAACTACCGCACAATTGCAAAGAATGCTAGTAAGGTAATGCTCAAAATTCTACAAGCGACGTGTTACAGTATGTGAACCAAGAACTTCCGAATGTTCAAGCTGGATTTGGAAAAGGCAGAGGAACCAGAGATCAAATTGCCAACATCTGTTGGATCATTGAAAATGCAAGAGAGATCCAGAAAAACATCTACTTCTGCTTTATTGACTATGCCAAAGCTTTTGACTGTGCTGATCACAATAAACTGTGGAAAATTCTTTAAGAGATGGGAATACCAGACCACTTTAGCTACCTCCTGAGATATCTGTATGCAGATTAAGAAACAATAGTTAGAACTGGACATGGAACAAGAGACTGGTTCCAAATCAGGAAAGGAGTACATCAAAGCTGTATATTGTCACCCTGCTTATTTAACTTTCATGCATCATGCAAAATGTTGGGCTGGATGAAGCACAAGCTGGAATCAAGATTGCTGGGAGAAATATCAATAACCTCAGATATGTATATGACACTACCCTTATGGCAGAAAGCCAAGAGGAACTAAAGAGCCTCTTGATGAAAGTGAAAGAGGAGAGAGAAAATGTTGGCTTAAAACTCAACATTCAGAAAACTAAGATCATGGCATCTTGTCCCCTCACTTCATGGCAAATAGATGGGGAGACAATGGAAACCATGACAGATTTTATTTTGGGGGGCTCCAAAATCACTACAGATGGTGACTTCACCCATGAAATTAAAATATACTTGCTCCTTGGAAGAAAAGCTATGACCAACCTAGACAGCATATTAAAAAGCAAAGACATTACTTTGCTAACCAAGGTCCATCTAGTCAAACCTATGATTTTTCCAATAGTCATTTATGGGTGTGAGAGTTGGACCATAAGGAAAGCTGAGTGCCAAAGAATCAATGCTTTTGAACTGTTTTGTTGGAAAAGACTCTTGAGAGTCCCTTGGACAGCAAGGAGATCAAAGCCATCAAACCTACAGCAGATCAGTCCTGGATGTTCATTGCAAGGATTGATGCTGAAGCTGAAACTCCAATACTTTGGCTACGTAATGGGAAGAACTGACTCACTGGAAAAGACACTGATGCTGGGAAAGATTGAAGGCAGGAGGAGAAGGGGATGACAGAGGACGAGATGGATGGATGGCATTACTGACTCAATGGACATGAGTTTGAGCAAGTTCCAAGAGTTGGTGATAGACAGGGAAGCCTGGTGTGCTGCAGTCCATGGAGTTGCAAAGAGTCAGACACAACTGAGCAACTGAACTGAATTTACAGGCTTTAGCTCATTAGCTGCTCAGTCATGGTGGCAAAAACTTTGCCCTGGGTGTTTTTTCTGGTGTCTTCTGGGGCCATTCTGAATCTTGAAATCACAAGCCAGTATATGAAAATTATACATGCTGTTGGCTGGAATTATCACAGAGGTTGGAAGGTCTTGATCAGCATGGCACAATGGAACTTTCAGTATGTGCGAACATGTTCTCTATCTGCATTCTCCAGTATAGTAACTATTAGTCACATCTCGTTAATGAGCACTTGAAATGTACTAGTGTTATGGAAGAGCTGAGTTTGAAATGTCACTTAATTAATTTAAGTTTACGTTGCTAAATGTGGCCTATGGTTACTGTGTTGGAGAGAGTCTAGTTCCAGATATCCACCCCCCACCTCTTTGAATGTTTAATTCACTTGTTCACGGATGTCATCTTGCCTTATAATTCACTGAATTCTATCCATGAACAAAACAGTTAATGCTCCCAAATTTATTTTTGAAATCTATTCACTAGGGCACTTCTGCAGTATTTTAGCTGCTAGTTAATGAAGAACCATATAAATTAGTTACATAAAGCTGTTGATAGCTATTGCTAATGGATTCCAACCTGTTTAAATAATATATCTAGTCTTATTCTGACTGCATCTAAATTCTGAGTTCTGAGTGTACTCAGCAGGTCACTTTGTTCTATGTGTCCTTAGCTACCCAGTCTGGGCTCTCTTCTGTGCTGAAGGAATCGTTCACATTGTTCTCATTAGTATTGATGGGAGTTACCTGTGGAAATCTTCCAAGCCCCAATGAGAGACGAGGCCTCCCTGCCTGTCTGGCTTTTAGCTAATCTTTATTGTTAAGGAAGCTCTCATGCATTGTGTTACATACGGTACACTGGAGGTAGTTGTGAGTTCAGGAGGTAAAGTCAGTCAAATTCTTTGCAGTACAGTTGTTCCTTGACCTGACATTGGTGTCTGGTGATATCCCTCTGTGCGTGTGTGCATGCTCAGTCACTTCAGTAGTGCAACCCTATGGACTGTAGCCCGCCAGGCTCTCTGTCCATGCGTTTCTCCAGGCAAGGATACTGGAGTTGGTAGCAGTTCCCTTCGCCAGGGCATCTTCCTGACCCAGGGATCAAATCTGCAGTCTCTTATGTCTCCTCCACTGGCAGGTGGATTCTTTACCACTAATGCCACCTGGGAAGCCCAATATTGCTTTAAAAAAGTGCTAATGAATTCTTGTTCTGAGGCTTCACAGAGTTTCTTCAGGTTTTAATTAAATGTTAAGCAATGTGTTGTTATAGCCACTGTAGTCAAAGTACATAATATTAAGCAAATGTACTTTTTTATTGTGGTGGCAAATTCTGTCAATGCCAACTGAAATGTAAAAATTAGGAAGTGATAGAAATCAAATAACAGAAGGATTATAGACCTTTTTCCATGTGATAGATTCAATTCTTATTGGCCTGATACTTTCATGTCCTAAGTGAGCCAAGAACCCCTTCCAGTCATCTTTGGTGTCAAACCCTGAGTTACACAATGTCAGATCAGCATCATGCAGTGAGGGAGGCAGAGTAATAAGAGCATTCGAATGGTTAGTCTAATACAGTATTCAAAAATGCAATAGAAACATGAAAGAATTATATTTACTCTCTCTGAAGGCTTTCTGCCTCGTTCCAGGCTCAGAGCAAAGAATAAAGAAGGAGATGTTTCCTTCTCTCTTCCCAAAGCAGCTCAGCTACTTAGCCTTTGATTTTAACTCCTTCACCCCCTCCTTCATCTCAGAAGCCCAATGAGATGACTCTCTAACTTCCAAGTTTTCTTTGAGACTCCTTTCCCCATATCCTTTCTGGGATCAAAATATACTTACCAAGCCTCTAACATTTCATTGCCCCTCAAAGCTTTTCTACTATGTCCTTCTTTTTATTATTTTTACATATATCCCCTCCCTCTTGGACCTCCCTCTCACTCTCCCACATCTCGTCCATCTAGGTGATCACAGAGCACCAAGCTGAGCTCCCTGTGATATGCAGCAGGTTCAGACTAGCTATCTGCCTTCACATGGTAGTATATATATGTCTATCCCAGTCTCTCAGTTCACCCTACTCTAGCTCCCTCACCTACATCCACACATCCATTCTCTACATCCATGTCTCTAATTCGGCCCTGCATATAGGTTCATTTTACTATTTTTTTTTAGATTCCACATAAATTCATTTATATATGATATTTGGTTTTCTCTTTCTCACTTACTTCATTCTTGATCCTTTTCTGGTCAGACTGGAACAAGATCAACTCATGGCAATTTCTGTAGTTGTTTTCTGAAACCATTTCTTTGCCTGATTAAATTATTTTTCCAGATGGTAAACATTATTCCAACAGTGTTATGGGCAGAAGAAAACACAGACCCATTCATTTAGAATATTAATTCTATGAACAAAGTCTTCATGTTGTTAGTCAGGCACTGAGTCATTCTTCTCAGTGAATGTTGACCTCAAGGGGAGATCATGTCTATAGTGAAGGACAAGAGGTAAGAAGATGGAGGAGTCAAAAGGTGATTCCCCTACTTCAGCCATCAGGGTTCAGGCAGAGTGAAATAGGTAGAGTTATTTTCCTTCTAAATTCTCCTTCCTCCAAAATAGACTTCCTTTGTCTCCACTTAGCAGCTATTATCTATAAATGTAGACTTGACTCACTGCCTTGGGCCATTTGGGCCACTGGAACAGAATACCATAGACTGGGTGGCTTACAGAAAATTAATTCTCACCATCCTTGAGGGGGAAAATCTAAGATCAAGGTGCCAACAGATTTGATATCTGATGAGAAATCCGAGTTCCCACTAGAAATCCTGCTCCCTAGTTCATAGTCACTTTCTTACTCTATCTTCCCATAGTGAAAGGAGTAAGGGGACCCTTTGCTGCTGCTGCTGCTGCTAAATAGCTTCAGTTGTGTCTGACTCTGTGCAACCCCAGAGACAGCAGCCCACCAGGCTCCCCTGTCCCTGGGATTTTCCAGGCAAGAACACTGGAGTGGGTTGCCATTTCCTTCTCCAATGCATGAAAGTTAAAAGTGAAAGTGATGTCTCTCAGTTGTGTCCGACTCTTAGCAACACCATGGACTGCAGCCTACCAGGCTCCTCCATCCATAGGATTTTCCTGGCAAGAGTACTGGAGTAGGGTGCCACTGCCTTCTCCTAAGGGGACTCTTTGGATCTCTTTTATATGGACACTAATTTCACTAACAAAGGTTTTGCCTTCATGCCAGCTAAATAGCTTCAGTTGTGTCTGACTCTGTGCAACCCCAGAGACAGCAGCCCACCAGGCTCCCCTGTCCCTGGGATTTTCCAGGCAAGAACACTGGAGTGGGTTGCCATTTCCTTCTCCAATGCATGAAAGTTAAAAGTGAAAGTGATGTCTCTCAGTTGTGTCCGACTCTTAGCAACACCATGGACTGCAGCCTACCAGGCTCCTCCATCCATAGGATTTTCCTGGCAAGAGTACTGGAGTAGGGTGCCACTGCCTTCTCCTAAGGGGACTCTTTGGATCTCTTTTATATGGACACTAATTTCACTAACAAAGGTTTTGCCTTCATGCCCTAATCATATTCCTAAATCCTCGCCTCCTAATACCATCACATAGCCAGTAAGATTTCAACTTATGAATTTTGGGAAACACATTCTTTATATAGTATTAACCTAATTGGGTTTTAGAGGAGTCTATTGAGATTTCTCCCACCTATCACTAACAGGTCATGATTAGCCTTTCTGCTTAGTTTACTCAGCTCTACCTACCTAAAGAGGTGGATAGGTATTACCCCATTTATCAGCTGGAAAAGATATTGATTGGAAGGGACTAACCAATCGCACAAGTCTGAGTGAACTCCAGGAGTTGGTGATGGACAGGGAAGCCTGGTGTGCTGTGACTCACGGGGTCGAAAGGAGCCGGACACAACTGAGCGACTGAACTGAACTGAACTGAACCAATCTTTGATCATCAGGCATAATGCAAATGCTACCCTCTAAGAGCAAGCACTTCTCAATGAATTCCTTGATATCAAAGAGGTCAGTTCATGAACTAACCTGTGAAGATGCTCTAAAGAAGGACCTTCTGTTCCAATAATATGCAAATGTTTTACCTATACTCTTTTGGAATCACACCTATAGTGAATTTCTCCTCGTCTCTCCCTGAGAATATCAGGCCACAGAAGGGAAAACGTAGCAATGTGGTAACGTTGTGGAGGAGAGATTTGGGGACAGGCAGACCTTCAGAATCTCACAAGCCATTCTGTATAGGTAGTAAGGCACTGGTTTCACTTACAGATAGGGTTGCCCCATCCAAACAGAGACTGTGTCCATGCTAAGTCACTTCAGTTGTGCCTACTCTTTGCAAGCTTATGGACTCTAACCTGCCAGGTTCCTCTGTCCATAGGATTCTCCAGGTAGGAATACTGGAGTGGGTTGCCATTTCCTCCTCTAGGGGATCTTCCCGACCCAAGGATCAAACCTGCACCTGTATATGTCTCCTGCATCGGCAGGCCAGTTCTTTACCACCAGGGCCACCTGGGAAGCCTCAGAACCGAGACTACTGTATCAAAAATGAAAAGAAACAAAAATTGAATAAATCAAATCCATGCAAGTTATTCAGCTTGCTAAGTCAGTTTCACCTGACTTAATTTTGCCTTTCACCTGTAATGGGCAGGACTTCTCTGGTGACTCAGTGGTAAAGAATCCATCTGCCAAATCCATCTCCCAGTGCACGAGGCATGGGTTTGATCCCTGATCCCGGAAGATCCCTCATGCCACAGTGCAGCTAAGCCCATGCAAGATCCCTCATGCCACAGTGCAGCTAAGCCCATGCACCACAATTATTGAGCCCATGTTTCACAGCCTGGGAGCTGCAACTCCAGAGCCCATGAGCTGCAGCTACTGAAGCCTGTGCACCCCTGAGCCTGTGCTCTGCAACCAAAGAAGCCACCGCAATGAGTAAGTAGCCCATGCACTGCAGCTAGAGAGTAGAGACAGCCTCTGCTCTCTGCAGCTAGAGAAAAGCCTGTGCAGTAATAAAGACCAGCACAGCCAAAAATAAATATAAAATTATTTTTTAAGAGACAATATTATTTTAAGAGACAATTATCTTTTAAGAGACAATAAGAAGAATGACTTTTCTCATATTATCTATGTATGTTGCTCCTTGTAGTTCATCCAAAAAGTCTGCAAGTTTGGTGCTCATAGACCCCAATGTGAGTCCCCCAGAATAAGCATGATCTCAGCACACTGTGCTGTCAACACCTTCTCTTTCTTATTGGGTTATCCTATCCTCTCTGAGTATAGACCAGAATATCCCTGGCTTTTCTCATTGTCTTATCTCATTACTTACAAATGGCCAGTCTAATTTGCTTCTCCCGAACGTTATGCATTCCTTAGCTATCTCACTTTGTCTGATTAATTTATCTTCATCTTTCTCCAGATTTTATTCATTTGCATTTTCCCTAAAATTATTTAATTATGTTATCTCCTTCTTTAAAGCCTCTTTGGATTGTGGGAAGCAGGAAGATGCAGAGGATAACAATGGCTTACTGATATTATTTGGAACCTAATTCTTATTCTGTTCATGAATCCCTAGATAACCTCTGGAAAGTCAGTGAGACACTTTCAGCCAAAATTTCTTCACCTTGAAAAAACAGGAAAAGAACAATGAACCCCTTGAGGTGACCATGGGGAATAATTAACAAAGTGAAATTAATAAAGTGAAAGTGATGTACAAATCAGCATTTTTGAGGATCACAGGAATATGTTTCCTTCCTTGCAGATTAACTGCATTGTGTCTTATTTTGGAATCTGACCATTTCCATAGGTAGGGTAGGACAAATCTTTGAATTTGTTGAGTTTACTTCTTCTTCACTGCTTCATGTCAATAATAGTCATAAGTGATATTAGCACCTTGTACAAAACTGTATATTTTCTTGTGACTTTGTTTCCACTTTTATGGGTCTTTGCCCTTCAGTTTATGTCTTAATTATAGTCAGAGCTGATTTTATGATTAGAATATGCTACAGAAGTTTCTGTTTCTACCACAAAATATCTTCCTGATTTAGACATGACAATAACTTAAATCCTCACCAGTAGAAATGTTTTCCTTTATGCCTTAAAGGCTTTGGGTTCTTTATGAGTTGCAAAACTCTAAGATAATACATAAAATATTATCTTTTGTATATATGGACAAACACAAATCTATTACCTTTCTTACATATGTATGAGTACATACACATACATGTGTATGGAAGATAGTACTTTATGCATTGCTGCTGAGTCACTAATAAACACATCAAAGCTAGAGAAGCTGAAGAATTAAAAACAGGAAAGAGGTCAATAAATAAATTGCTTACATTATAATTTTGCCACAGATTCACTTTTTAAAAAATATTTTTAATCTAGCTAGAATAGACTTTAGATTTACAGAAAAATTGTGAATAT
>SJYC01065232.1:0-25210 GCA_006408675.1 Madoqua kirkii
CCCTGCTTCATTCTGTACCCCAAGGCCAAACTTGCCTGTTACTCCAGGTGTTTCTTGACTTCCTATGTTTGCATTCTAGTCCACTATAATGAAAAGGACATCTTTTTTGGGTGTTAGTTCTAGAAGGTCTTATAGGTCTTCATAGAACCGTTCAGCTTCTTCGGTGTTACTGATTGGGGCATAGACTTGGATTACCTTGATATCGAATGGTATCATCAGAGAAATGCAAATCAAAACCACAATGACATATCATTACTCACCTGTAAGACTGGCTATCATCGAGAAGACAAGAGATAATGTGTTGCCACAGATATGGAGAAATGGGAACCCTGTAAACTGTTGAAGGGAATATAAATCGGTTCAGCCATTATGCAGAACAGTATGGAGGTTCCTCAAAAAACTAAATATAAAACTGCCTTTGATCCAGCAATTCCCCTCCTGGGTATATATCCAAAGAAATGAAAGCAGAATATTGAAGAGATACCTACACTCTGGTGTTTACTACAGCATTACTCATGATAGCCAAGTTATGGAAACAACCTAAGTGTCTGCCAACAGATAAATGAGAGAATAAAAATCTTACGGTGCAAGGCACAGAATGGAAGATGTAGATTGGTAGGAGGGGATGAAGGTGTCTCTGAGTTTTCCAGCTGGACTCAATGAATGAGCAGCTGCAAATACAAATCAGTATCTGAAGACAGAGATGTGGGCTAGAGATCTAGGTTAGGCTGTGTCTTCAAAGTATAGGTGATAGCTGCAATCATAGCAGGGAATAAGAGCATGTCTAAAGCAACAGGAAAAGTACACAGTCTTTTTCTGCAGATGTGTACGGGGAAAGGCTCCAGTAAAAGATGATATTAAAATGCATCTTACTCAACCCTTTCCGTCATCATGGGATAAAGGCATTAGGAGTTCATACTTAGAGCTTCCACGTGTTTCCTCTACTTCCTCATCAACCACCTACTGATGTCACTTTTTCTGACATCCATGCTTGGGTGTCTTTAAACACCCACTGTCACCCAGAAACTCCCTCTCATCTTGCCACTCAGAATATAACAAAAGCCTTGTTTCCTTCCTTCCATTCTGATCATTTATTTTTGCTTCTTAGCTCGTTATATTTTTTCCAGTCTTAAATGGACTTTGGACGGAGAAGTAGGTTCGAACCTGTGTTTTGTTCTTTATAAGCTGCATGGCTTTGGACAAGTATCTTCACCTCACTGAGCCTCAGTACATTTATCTATAAAATGGAGATAATATCTATCCCATGGTGTGATTGTGTGGATTAAAAGCTTTCATGAAAGGGCTTCCCTGGTGGTTCAGCAGTGGGGAATCTGCCTGCCAATGCAGGAGGTACAGGTTTGATCCCTAATCCAGGAGGATCCCACATGCAGCAAAGTAACCAAGCCGCTATGCCACAACTATCGAGCCTGTGCTCTAGACCCTGGGAACCTCAACTACTGAGCCCGCGTGCCACTACTGCTGAGGCCCCTGTGCTCTGTGCTCCACAGCAGGAGAAGCCACTGAAATGAGTCATGGTGTGATTGTGTGGATTAAAAGCTTTCATGAAAGGGCTTCCCTGGTGGTTCAGCAGTGGGGAATCTGCCTGCCAATGCAGGAGGTACAGGTTTGATCCCTAATCCAGGAGGATCCCACATGCAGCAAAGTAACCAAGCCGCTATGCCACAACTATCGAGCCTGTGCTCTAGACCCTGGGAACCTCAACTACTGAGCCCGCGTGCCACTACTGCTGAGGCCCCTGTGCTCTGTGCTCCACAGCAGGAGAAGCCACTGAAATGAGTGGCCTGTGCCCTGTAGCTTGAGGGTGGCCCCCATTCGCTGCAAATAGAGAAAAGTTCCCACAGCAATGAAGACCCAGTGCAGCCAAAAATAAATAAACAAATAATTTAAAAAAAAAAGAAGAAGAAGAAGAAGAAGCTTTCATGTAAGTCAAACATCCATTCTTGTACTTGGCCCTGAGCAGGTACTGAGTAAATAAAAACTCACCTCTAACTCTTACTGCTTTCTGATTCCTTAGCATTTTGTCTGTATCTCTCTGTCCTCACTGTCCTGGGTACATTGCCATTGCTCTTTTCCCACATGCTCTTTGAGGACTAGAAATGGAACGTATCTGAATTTATATTTATGCCTTTTCCTTCATGTGCACTGGGGCACAGTACATAACTGTGAAAATATGTATATATGTAAAATCTGCACATAAAATTCTCAATAAATATCTGAAATATCGTAAGCTTTGACAGATATCTACTAAAGGAATGAAACTAGCTCATGATCTTTTCAACTCTATTCTGATATAAATATGGGAAGAGAAATCTTAGCTTATTTTTATGAATTGCAAGCAATTAATCTCCTAAATTCTAAGCCTTTGAGGTGCTAGTGTATCACTGTGGGCTGTGCTCCTTCCTAAGGTAAAATATTAATCCATGCTATCACTGGTAAGGAGCAGCACCCTAACCGACCCACTGAGTAACTAGTCTAAAATCCTGCCTCCCTGGCACTTAGGGCCAGGAAGCAGGAAAATGTGAAACACAGGTGCTTGGCCCAAGGCCAGTGTGGACTCAAATCCTAGGTCTCTAAACCCTGACCTGAAACGCTCTTTAGAATTACATCTCCCACACTGCCTGCCCTCCTGGGTTTTATCTGGACTCTGTTCATTTCCATAAAGTAAAGATTGATAAAGAAGCATGCCCCTCTAAAGAAAACTTGGTTCAGAACATAGAGGTAGCCCTGGACTAGAAGAAAAAGTGCTGAGAGGAAAGACAGAGTGATGGACAGTGGTCTTGGTCCTACAATATGTTAGGACTGTGACCCAGGCCGAGCAGCTCACATCTCTGAGGCACCTTCCTCATCTGCAAAGTGGGGATGCCAATTAACATTTTCTGCCTTCCCAAGACCCTTGCTAGATCAGGTCAAACAATGGAAACCACTTGAAAAAGTGAAACTGGTTTCCCTCTGAGTCCTTCATAGATCAAATAAAAAGAACAATTAAAGAGGGCTTCTCAATACAGAATTGAATACCACTGGTCTCCTGCCATCCAAGGAAAGGATTTAGTCTATTCTCAAGGGTAAACCTAGTATTTATTTGATCTTTGATCATTAGAGAGAGAATTCTTTGACCTGTCTTGAAATTGCCCTCCCAAGTACTTACAAACTACTTCAAAGGATCTTAGTTTGATGTGTCTGCCTGGCCACAGTTATTCCTTTAGAAATAGATTTATGACCTAGTCTTTCCCATGTCTTTATATCAATTGCTTTTGGACATGCACAAATCCTCGAGAAATTAGCTTGGAACCATTTAAACTTGCCTGTAAAGCATGAGTGTAAGAATCTGAGAAAATAATCTGTCAGTTGTATGTAATAATCATCTTAAATAAGCAGCTCCAGGCTTATCTAAAGCTGGCCCCAGCTAAACAAAGAAGGCAGTGAGCAGAGAGCCTCAGACACTGAACTCTGCACCCTGGCCGGACCTTGCGCCGGGCAGCCTGGTAACAGGAAGGCAGCAAGACACACTTTGAACCGGGGGTTCTAAGGCTGCGGTGGGGTTAGAGACGGGGTGACAGCTGCACTTTGCCGCCTGAACTTTGTACCTAGACACAGGGGCATTTAATCTCCATAACAGGCACTTTGTTTCATTACTTATTAACAGCTCCTCCTTGAGTAAAGTTCTTTGTTAATGGAGCTTTAAAATATGATCCCTTGCTCCTTTTTTCCTGCCGTGGGGACGGGCGTCTGGGCTGATTCTCACTAACTGGCTGGGACAGGGCTGGTCCTTCGAAGGGGAAGGCTTTTTCGTCTGCTCACAACCGGCCCTTTCTAGAGGTGCCACTTTGCAATTACTGGCCCGGAGGCCAGTTTACACTCAGAGAAGGTCACCAGGGTCCTGGTTCCATTAAAGGTCACACCAGACAATGACTTCAGCTCTCCTGCCTGTCGCACCTCTTTTCTTTCTGCCCTTTCTTCTTCCTTCCCCATTTTTTTCCTCCTCTCCTTATTTCTTTCTGTACATTCAGACTCTCAGTGGCGCTAGAGTTAAATAATGGTGACCCCTGTCACATACATCATTTTCCCAGCCAGTGTAGCCAAGACATGTTGTGTTGTAGCTGGAAGTGAAGTGAAGTCGCTCAGTCGTGTCTGTTTCTTTATGACCCCAAGGACTGTAGTCCACCAGGCTTCTCTGTCCATGGGATTCTCCAGGCAAGAATACTGGAGTGGATTGCCATTTCCTTTTCCAGGGGATCTTCCTGACCCAGGGATTGAACCCAAGTCTCCCGCATTGCAGGCAGATGCTTTAACCTCTGAGCCACCAGGGGCCAAGCAATTTAGGAGCACGTTCAAGCATCCTCCTACCCAAATAAACCATTTGTACTTCACTTCCATACACCAGGAGCTGATATCCAGTCAGTTTGAAGCATTAGCAATTTAAAGAAAAGGTCTAGACTCGAAAAAGGGAATGTGTGTTGTTAGTAAGCCAAGTACTGCATCTGCTAAGTCGCTTCAGTCGTGTCCAACTCTGCACGACCCCATAGACAGCAGCCCATCAGGCTCCTCCATCCCTGGGATTCTCTAGGCAAGAATACCGGAGTAGGTTGCCATTTCCTTCTCCAATGCATGAAAGTAAAAAGTCAAAGTGAAGTCACACAGTGGTGTCCGACTCTTAGCGACCCCATGGACTGCAGCCTACCAGGCTCCTCCATCCGTGAGATTTCCCAGGCAAGAGTACTGAAGTGGGGTGCCATTGCCTTCTCCAAGCCAAGTACTAGTTACCATCTATAAAATAAATCCAAGTCCTAATGAAAATACTCAGACTTCCGAATGTGTGTGTGTTCTTTCATGATGGACTCTTTGCCACCCAATGGACAGTAGCCCACCAGACTCTTCTGTCCATGGAGTTTTCCAGGCAAGAATACTAGAACAGGTTGTCATTTCCTTCTCCAAGGGATCTTCCTGACTCGGGGATTGAACCCATGTCTCCTGCAACTCCTGCAGTGGTAGGCGTATTCTTTACCAGCTGAGTCACCATGGAAGCCCTCAGACTTCCGTGCCCTCCACCAAAGAATAAGTAGAGACTAAATTCCTAAGTTTTGCTCACTAATAATCAATGGGAAGGCTTTGGTTTCCGGGACCAGGGAGGCAGGAACCACAGGGTGTTCATATACTAACTAACAAAGACCAAGAAGCCCCCTCAGAAGCTTTGCTTGAGGGCTTGGGGGGCCCCAAATTAACCTTCACCACTCGCTACTTTGTCTATTTGGGGAGCAGTTAGGCTTAGCTTCACTGTCTTCTCGTTTTTCTTTTTATGTTTAAAAATGCCTGTGTGTCTACCTCTCAGTCACTGAGGGGTCAGCCCTGGAGTCAACCCTGTCTGGACACCATACATCAAAAACTCACCATCATTCCAGGCCGTCTCTTGCTCCCCCAACCACACACACGCCCTCCAGGGTAGTTCAGCCCCACCCACCTATCTGTTAACAGCTCTCAGCCACCAAGTCCATCTGTGCTCAAGCCGCTTAACCAAAATGACTTTAAGAGTCAGAGTCCAAGTTTACACATCCCTGCCTGCCTTTCCTCTTTTTCCTTCTAGATCCCCTTCTGCCCCTCGGTGCTCCCTCCTCCTCGTCTCACTCTCTTTCCCCTTCTTTTTTCTGCTCTTCCATTCACATTCTTTTTCCTTAACTTGCTCAGAGGCACCATTTTCAAACTCATCACTGGTGCACATGTGGAAATGTACAGCAGCAGGTCTGGGCTTCTGGGTGGATATTGACCTCTCTCACCCCTACTGTATTTTCACAAGGCTACTGGGACAAGGGGATGTGATCCAATTATTTACCCTGTTATCTGGGCTTGGACTATCTATAAGGACGCTTCAGTCGTGTCCGACTCTGTGCGACCCCGTAGACGGCAGCCCACCACACTCCTCCGTCCCTGGGATTCCCCATGCAAGAACACTGGAGGGGGTTGCCATTTCCTTCTCCAATGCATGAAAGTGAAAAGTCAAAGTGAAGTCGCTCAGTCATGTCCAATTTCGCGACCCCATGGGCTGCAGCCTACCAGGCTCCTCCATCCATGGGATTTTTCCAGGCAAGAGTACAGGAGTGGGTTGCCATTGCCTTCTCCGATAAGGACTGAAGGGAACTTTAAAACAAAGCTAAATCCTTTGAAAAATGTAATGCCACCCCTCGATCATCCACAGACCTGTATATCTCATTTTCTAGACCTGGCTTTCTGGGTACCACCCTATTTCACAGCAGAGAGGCAGGAGATTCACAGTGCCCAGGTCAGCAATGTTTTGGGTTCTAAAATTCTGCTCTTTGAAAGGGCTCTTGGGTTTGCTCCCTCCTGCAGGATTCTCTGCTCACTGCTTTTCTCTTAGAGCACTCCAGTCCCCCCAGGTTCCCCAAAGGCTCGTCCCAAGGCCCAGGATTAAGGCTGCACCTGTTTGAGATTTGTTCAATCTGAATAATAGTACGACTTCTCAAGAACACCTAATTACCTTTGCCCTGAAAGCAATACAGTTGGATACTTTGACAGCACACTTAGGACAGCCAGAACTGCAGACCTGGCCTCCAAATTCAGTCCCAATTACCATAAACCAAACACCAATTACCCCAAACAGAACATGGCAATTGAACCTTGATTTATAGCCCCTCCTCGCAACTCCACCTGTCTCTCATTCCCAGAATCTCACCACCTGCTCCAGGCAGGAAGGTTTAACAAAGTACAAGCAAAGGTTATTATAGCTTATGTAGATGACAACTGTAAGATACATAATAAAATTAATCTGATTTTATATTCATTATAACAATCCAAGCTTAAAGATGACAAACATGAAGTTTATTAAATTTCTTTTCTCTTTATAAGTGAAGATGAATTCAGGGAAATGAACATGATTATGCCAGTTCCTGACCAAGACTGAGAATTTACAAACTAACATGAATTAGTTTCATGAAATTCCCATATAACAACTCCTTTCCAGAGCCTTCAGTCTCTTCTCCCACTGCACACACGTGCTGTACACACACACGTGCACACAGGCACACGTGGGAACAGGAGAAAGAGATGAAGAAAGCAGACACTAATCTCAGTGTAGGTTAGAAGGCACACTGGACAGGATCAGCTGACCAGAATGAGTTTCTACACCAGGATCTGTACCAGCTGCCTAAAGGATAGCATCATCACTTATACTTTGAATGACCAGTATTTTCATTTGGAAAATGAAACTTGGAGAATATAGTCACTGGTTCCTAGCCTGAAAAGATGAAACAAAGAAGTGAAGAAAAGGAAACTAGCAAGGACAAAGGCTTTTCCACACTGAACAGGAAGGTGATGGAGAGAGGGAAAGTACATTCTCTGAAAAGGATGCCATTGCTTTGCTTTCTGTGAGCCATCATGCCAATCTCTCCTGAAATTTCTGGACAAATCCCCTTCCTTCTCATGATGTTCAGATGTCTTCTTTGTGGGAAATACATTGATACCATAACAAAAAACAGGAATAAAGGCTACCAGTAAATTTTACCTTCTATTAAACTATTTAGATAGAGCACAGAGTTAGAGCAACTAGTTATTACTTGACATAAGCAACTCCGGCTCCCTAATTTCCACACACGATTTCTTTTTGGTATTCATTTTGCATTTATATTTACCTTACATTTAAGTTTACTGCCTTCAGTGATCTGAGAAGAGCTGTCCTAAGTCGAGGAAAGAATAGCATACCCTTTTAAAGTGTACATCTGTTTCCTGGTTCTCAGTACCAGAGTTTGCATGAATGCTGTGTTACTGGTTATCATCTCTTATATTTCTTACCTATTTTTAAAACAGCACACCAAAATTATTTGATATGAAAAGGCCAGACCTCAAGTATGTTCTCTCAGCTCCAGCTACTTCATCTCTTTTATATTTCACGCAGCTTTTCCCATCCTCACTTTTACGTTAAAGATCCCTTCCCCAGTTGGGCTTCCTTCCCTGGTGGTTCAGTAGCAAAGAATCTGCCTGCCAATGCTTCTATTATGTTAGAAAAAGTAGTTTTTGAAACCAGCTGGATCTGTGTTTGAGCCCCGGTTCTGTCCTTAGCTACCTTGACATTTTTGAGTCTTAGGTGCTTCATCTTTAAAAGGATCCTAGTGATTCTTTGCATATATAATGCAATTTGAGGCTTAGAAATGTACATAAAAGATTCAGCATTATAGCTGGCATGCTGAGGACCCTCAATGATCTGTTATTATGGCAGCATTATGCTTAGTATTGCATGTCTTCTCCACCCTTGTCATCTTCTAAGTCTTACTCATCGATCAACAGGCTAATACTCAGCTTCCCTAATGGCTCAGTGGCAAAGCATTTGCCTGCCAATGCAGGAGACACGGGTTCAATCTCTGATCCAGGAAGATCTCACATAACATGGAGCTACTAAACCTGTGCCCTGCAACAAGAGAAGCCGTTGCAATGAGGAGCCCACACACCACAACTAAAAAGTAGCTCCCACTAGTCACAAATAGAAGTAGCCCGTGCAACAAGGAAGACCCAGCACAGCCGAAATCAATCAATCAAAAAAAACTTGTTTTAAAGTGTGATACTCAAGTTCTCTTTGAAATCATTTTTTTTTATTCCCGGTTCAAATCATTGACTTATTTTCTTCATATATTTCATACTTGAAAATATACTATTTTGTTGGCACAAACCTGATCTTAACTTCCTTAAATGCAAAGGTCAAATCTTATGGGTCTCTATTGAGCAAGAGTTTTCAAAAAATAAGCAGTAAACACATGTTGAATTTTAACCTGTTCAGAGCGCTTGTACTTATTGAGCTTCTTAGGATCTGGGCTCATACTTTACAACATCAAGTCACAGTCACTGTGCTAAAAGTTCTTAACTTTAAATAAGTTAAAATTATATAATATGATTAGCAGAGAAAAGATAACATTCAATAGAATGACTCTAATAAACTATTTTTTAAATACCTGATATATAGACACATGTCTAAGAACTTTCTAAACCCATAGAATTAAACTATGCTAGAAACACACAGCATTCCTTTTAACAAAGCAACAAGTCCAATGATTAACATAAAAAATGCTGTTTGTGTTTTGCGCTTAACTTCTCACGAAATGAAAGAACTCAACTGAATGTTCTGAGAGCTAGCCTTCTCTATAAAAAATCATGGTTTGTTTTTGGTTCAATGTACTGATTTACACATGTAAAGCTTATAAATTACCTTTGGTAAGATAGGTGAACAGTTTGAAGTGATGACTACATATACACTTTTAAAAAGAATCTAGAAGTATTTTTATTTCCACTATGGGGACCTTGAAAAAAGCAGTAACATATCAAGTCCAGGAGGTAGATTAGTCTTCAGCCAACTGCTCAAAGATTAGCAAACCTTCTTCCCAGAACTTTACAGGTTTGATCCACACCCAGGAGACACACCCAGCTCTGCCTCTGGGATCTGCCCCAACCAGCTTTCTTACCCAGTACAGATTCTAAGTAATTCTTTTGTTCCTCTTTATGTGAATCAATTTGTCTCACCATTTCCTGCATTTTTCAGAAGTTACTTCGATAGCTTATTTTTAGGAGCAAGTTGGAAGTTGCCACCAGTTTTTACCTTATCTACAAAGCTCAGAGTCACAAACTAAACTGCAAAACTTACCTCTGGTGTCAATCAACCTTCTAATCTATATAACCAAATTCCTATTAATCATTAGGACTATTTCCTTTCTTCCACATGTTTTGAGTTTCCTCAAGTCCTTCACTAACTGTTCTAGCTATGTAATTTTTTTGCCACAGGTCAAATTTGGAGGAGGGTGGTTAAGAAGGGGAATTGAAAAGCCTCAAACTCCTCTGAAATATTTTTTTAATCATGTTTTTTAAAAAATCTATTGTAGAGACAACAGAATCCTCAACATATATTAATATGAATACCTAATGGATTCCAAATAGTTAATGTTTACATAGCAAGTTTTGATTAGTACCTTCACCCAAGAGTATTAAGTAATTGGGAAAGGCTCAAATACACTCTGACGTGATTGGTTTGTCTTGACCAACTTGCAAGCTATTCATTTAAAGAATCTTGCAAATGATAAAAATGCTACGTGTCTAGAGGAATCCTCTAAATCAGGAGAGGTCTGTGCACTGTGTCTGTTCTGGGTGAAAAAAAGAAGACAATGGACTAATTCAGCCTTTCACTGAACAAGTATTATTCATCACCTACTGTTTATGCACGCAAAGCAGTTGCATGCTTAGCTCAGGGAGCATCCAGACCAGCCTAACTCCTGCACCCACAGAAGCACTTACCATTACGAAAGGTAACACATACCTAAGTATAATCATGCACGAGAGGAATGGAGAGGGACGCTGCACTGTCAGCTTCTGGTCTCCATCTTTTCAGGGAAGACATTTAACTTCTATAGATCTCACTGTCCTTTTTCATGAACATTAAGAACCCAGTAAGGCACTCTTTCAAATTTTCTCGAAAGCTGAAATTCTCTGATTTTACAAAGCAGGAAAAGAGATTATAAGACAAAGGCTAACATTTTGTGGTATTTACAACTAGAGAATTAGACCAAGGGATTCTCATCCTGGTTTACTAAAAATCAAAGAAAGTCAGAAATCCCACAGCCTGAGTGTCTTCATGCGCCCCTGGAAGCATCATCTGGATGGGATATCCAATTAAATAGCAAATGTGATGTCATCTGTTACTGCTACTGGAAGTCAGGACAAGACCTCCCTCCATCATTTTCTATTTCACCACTACATTCCTACCACACTGCTTCTTTCTGTCTCCAGAACATAGAAATGCTCATTTCCACCTTGGCTCCTCAAAGACACACACCCTTCAGAACCTGTGAATATGCTGTCTGACAAGGCAAAAGAGACTTTGCTGACATGATTAAACTAAGGACTTAGATAGGGTGATTTTCCTGAATTATCGGAGTGTGCCAAATGTAAAATCCTCTAAGTTATTTTAAGTGACAGAGGGGATCAGAAGCATAAAATTCCAAGAGATTTGAAGATATTAGGCTGCTGATTTTGAAGACAGAGGAGAGGACTGTAAACCAAGGAATGTAGGTGGCTAGAAAAGGTAAAGAAACAAATCTTCCCCTACAGCTTCTGAAAGAAAAGCTGGCCTATCAGTGTCTGAATCTTACTGCATGAGACCCATATTGGACTTCTGACCTCTAGAACTGTAAGAAAACAAATCTGCATGGTTTTTAGGCCACGATGTTTTTGTTCATTTGTTACAACTAAAATCAAAAACAAGTACACCCACCTTGGGCTCTTTGTACTAGCCATTCCCAGTGCCTGGAATGCCCTTTCTCTAGAATCTTTACATGGCTGTCCTCTCCTTGTCACTCTTGTCTCAACCTGCCCACTGTTTTCTTTGACCATATAATCTAAGGAGCCACCCAAGCCTTTAGCTAATTCTCTGCATAGTGTGTATAATTTTCCCCAGCTAGCCTACTGACTGTCTTCCTCGCCATCAGTTTAGCTCCATGAGAACAGAAACCCTGTCTGTCTCAGCTACCCCCTCACTTGCAGTCCTTAGAACAATGTCTGGCCTTCACCAGTATTTGTTGAATGTAGGATTTACGGAACCCAATCAGGGTTTGATGTGCCTGAATCATACAGAAAGTTTCAGGGAAATACACAAGTCATATCACATATATTTTCATCATCTTTTAGCCTTTGCAAAAGCCATTTGTAACCACCAAACCCCCCAGCATTTTCCCTCCACTTTCATTCTCTCTCTTTATATCACAGAGCAAAGTTGAGAAACTATGAGAATGATCTGGATAACCCTCTGAAATGAACTTTAGGATAAGAATAGTGCCTAATATGTGTAAAGATCTCTGGGTTCTCAAGGAATAAGTGGCACTATATAAATTTTAAAATACTAGAATTTCCTTTAATTGGGGCTTCCCTGGTGGCTCAGAGGTTAAAGCGTCTGCCTCCAATGCGGGAGACCCGGGTTTGATCCCTGGGTCGGGAAGATCCCCTGGAGAAGGAAATGGCAATCCACTCCAGCACTCTTGCCTAGAGAATCCCATGGACGGAGAAGCCTAGCAGGTTACAGTTCACGGGGTCACAAAGAGTCGGACACGACTGAGCGACTTCACCTTCACCTTTCCTTTAATTGAAAATTTCATTTTTATGTCTCATTGATAACTATACAACATTGCTGCTCCTAAAAAATACTGTTGCAGCAAAAAGAGCACTTTCCCCCTTCTCTTGAAATTTGTTAAAATGGCATTTCCCTTGTGCTGCATTTCCTTAGACCTGTGCAAAAACATCTCCTCCCAAGAAATAAAGCAATGCACAGCTGGGAAGCATAATACTATGCTCAGAATATCAGATTTTTAAATCTATCAAAGCTGGAAAAGAGATTAAGAGTTAAGGCTGAATGTATGTCTTTAATGTGCTCTATTATGCACCAGGCATTACAGTTAATATGTCCCTTCAGACTTTCCTGACCTACTTTCTGGGCTTACAGATGCGGCAGTACACAGTAAGGACAGAAGATCGGCGATGATTGTGAATTTCCTTGCTTCCTCTGATTGACCTCCCGCCCCTAATGTTGTGGTGATGTTGTGAATGTGGAGGAAGGAGAGTGGTAGTGAGAGAAAGAAGTCATTTGATTTATGTGGTCACGATAAACATTGTGACATCAAAAAAAAAGAAAGTTTTTGTAAAAACATCCATGTATCAGTAGTGCATACATGTTCTTGGTCTTTCAATCTTTTAATAATATTTTCCTTTCATTGAGTTTGAAGTTTCCAGGGGACAACTTTAGGTTTTTATTTCATTTTCCTCTTAATCAGAATCAACATACTGGCAGTAATTGGCCAATCAATGCTTGTACATGCGTTTTATGTGGCAGAACTTTGCTTATTATTTTTTAAATTGGAGCACCTGTATGTGGACATATCCAAATCCACATATCTAGTTCCCAGTAGCTGCCGGCACTCACTATTGTCTTACATCTGATTGCTTCACACACTTACTTTCCCAATCTTTCTAGCCCCAAGTGCAGGAGACCCTATATGGTGTTCATCACTCAGTTGTGTCCAATTCTTTGCAATCCCATAGAACATAGCCCACCAGGCTCCTCTGTCCATGGAATTCTTCAGGCAGGAATATTGGAATGGGTTGCCATTCCCTTCTCCAGGGGATCTTCCTGACCCAAGGATTGAATCCTGGTCTCTGCATTGCAGGTGAGTTCTTTACATTCTGAGCCACTAGTGCAGCCAAGCAGGAGACCCTGCTGTATGTAGTCTATATCTGGTTCATATTTGCATCTTGGAACATCCAATTCTAGACACTCCTATGTATGCTGCTGCTGCTAACTCGCTTCAGTCGTGTCCGACTGTGCAAACCCAGAGACGGCAGCCCACCAGACTACTCCATCTGTGGGATTCTCCAGGCAAGAACAATGGAGTGGGCTGCCATTTCCTTCTCTAACGCAGGAAAGTGAAAAGTGAAAGTGAAGTTGCTCAGTTATGTCTGACTCTTTGCGTCCTCATGGACTACAACCCACCAGACTCCTCCATCCGTGGGGTTTTCCAGGCAAGAATACTGGAGTGGGGTGCCATGGCCTTCTCTGTCCCGTGTATGAGTACCAGGCTATTTACTCCATTGTTCCCATCAAGTATTTGATTCATAGACATTACAACCCTATTTTTTACTTACTACCCAGTTAGGATTTTTTCTGTTTTATGGATTTAGGTAGTGGAAAAGCTTTCCTATTTAAAATTTAAATCGCAATCAGATTTTGTTACCATTTTGACCTTTTTTTCAGAAAGGATATAGGATAGCTATTAGATGTAGTTACAAAGATCCATGACAAATTGCTTTTATTTAAAAGCATTCAACAACATAAAATCTGGATAATATTAGAAGATGCTCACTGTATGGATACTGTGCTCCTGGCAGAATCACGCACGACAGACAGCCGTTCTGTGGAATTTGTTAGAAATGCAGTTTTGAAGTAGAAAACAGATGTTCTATTTTCAAAGCATTTGATACAATTGATAGACAGAAGATTCCACCCTGGGCCAAGGAAGACTGGGTATCCATGTAGCAGTGATCAGCATACATCTGTTTCTAGAGTGAGTCTAACTGGGCAGAGAAGCCCACAAGAGACGATTCTCAGTGGAAAGTGCAGGGTGGAAGTAGGACACAGGTGGAGAAAATGGAGCAGGTGTCGAGGCCTGTATGGCAGCTGCCAACCAGGGCCGAGTCAGCAATGACTCATGAATCCTAGGCAGGAGAGGAGAAGGTGCTTTTATCAGACTCAGAAAATCTGAAAGAAAAAGCACATCTCCCTTTCTCTGGAGTCCAATTATTATTATTATTTTTGCTTCTCCTCCACATCTAGTTAATTCACTCTCCAGTTCAAAGGTTAGGAAATTTGGGGATATATCTTTTATTGCAAGCAAGATCCAAACCACCATCATCTCTCATCTGACTTAAAAAAAAAAAACAAAAACATTTTAGCAAAAGTTTTCCCCAAAAGCAGTCAGAGATGGTTTCCAACATAGCAAATATAATCACATCACAGATTTGCTTGCACTTCTTCAGTGGATTCCCCTTATTCTTATGATGAAGCACAGTGTTTTGAACGCGCCTTTCAAAATCCTGCATGATGACTTGTCTATCTTGGCTTCTCAAGTTTGGCTCTATTGATAAGTTTAGCTGAAAATTCCTGTTGAAGGATGATGTCCTTTGCCTTGTAGGATATCTAGCAGCCTCTACTTACCAGATGCCAGGAGAACTCCCTACCCCCAGATATGGCAACAGAAGTGTCACCCAGCATTGCCAAATATGTGCCCTGAGCTGAGAACAACTGATCTCTCCAGACTGTGCCCTGACTTCCGTCCTAATTCTGCACCACTCATTTCACGCCTCTCAACCACCACTGCCGCTCTCCCCTTCTCCAGCCGTACCAGCTTCCTGCCACCTCTTCAGATACAACCATTTACCATGTGTTAGTCTTTTCAGGCTGCCACAACAAAATGCCATAGACTAGGACCCTTAAACAACAGATATTGATTTCTCACAGTTCTGGAGACTGGAAGTCCAAGGTCAAGGTACCAGCCAACTCAGTTCCTGGTGAGGGCTCACTTCCTGTCTTGCAGATGGCATCTTCTTGCTAAGTCCTCACAGGGAGGAGAGAGAGTTCTGAGTTCTCTTTCTCTTCTTTATAAGGACCTTAATCCCATCACCAAGGCTCTAATCTCAAGATCTCATCTAATCCTCATAACCTCCTGAAGGCCCCATCTCCAAATACCATCGCACTGAGGCTTTGAACTTCAACATGAATTAGCACAGGCAGGGAACACAAATATTCGGTCCATAACACATCGTTTTCCATCCACTTGTTTTCCACTCCTCTGTCCCCAACTCTGGATTATCTAACTCCTCCTCATCCTTCAAAATGGATTCTTTCCTGATCCTGGAAATTAGCCTTCTACCTTCAAACCTTTCCTGTTTTCATAATGTGTGTGTATGTCTGTGTGTGTTTCTTGCACAGGACTATCATCATTGAAATTGCTTTGCAATTAGTTCTGTCTGCTATTCTTTCTGCACTGAAAGCTTCATCAGCAGAGGAGCCATAGTTGTATAGCTCACTATAGTTTCCAACTTCCAGCCCAGTCCAAATATCTAAAGACAGAAAAAAGTCACCAAAACTAGGATGTTCAATAAAGAATGTGACCACAGGCACACCCTGAAGCTTCTCACTTGGGGATTCTCTGTTAGATGGTATTATGATATGTAATAAAGACTGCTGCTCTAATAATAATAACTAACATTGATTGAGTACTTAATTTATGCCAGGTACTGCACTATATATTTATTATATCAATGAATCCTTAAAGTCATCTGATGAGGTAATAGCTATTAGCATCCATTTTGATGAAAAGGTTAAGTAAATGGACTAGGGTCACCCAGCTCCTAAGTAGCAGAATTCACACATCAGAAGTTGAACCTAATGGCTATATTACTCCTCTACCATATCGTCTGTCATGAGTTAGGGAACATGGAGTTAAGTTTTCAGCCATTCCTCAGACTATATACTAGGAGGTTGTTTCCAGTATAACCGAGATCTGCAAAGTGTCAATGTGAAGGTCCAGATTCTCAATTCACAAGCAGAGTAAAGATTGCCAACTAATTCTGCTCAGTATCATTTGGAAGATGGGAATTGGGCACTTGGACATTAGGGCATAAACAAGGAGACAAGAAAGTTAAAGACTGTCTCCCTAGCATATTGCATCCATCTAAAGTTTCATTTTAATTAGCAAACTTCTCTTAGAATTCACAAGCATATTAGTCATTCATTCCTCAGTATGAACCATATAGAGCCTAAAAGAAAAAAAAATTTCCTCTGATATTCTGTGTGTGTGTGTGTGCGTGTGTGTGTGTGTGTGTGTGTGTGCTCATGTATGTTTGACTATAACAATTACAGATTCTGTGGCCTTTCAGTGCAGGGTAGTGATGAAACGGATAACTCAGAAAAGAGTTTGGAGATCCATGGGCTTTGGTAAGGTCACTGAATACTTGGTTCCAGAAAAGTAGGTGGGATTAGGGCACTGGATATGAAGTGGGAAGATGCCAAAAGTAATTGCTACCCATTTGCAATTACTTCCAGGGCCCAGAGGTTGAGAAAAATCATCCTAAGGACTACCTTTGGCACTGGAAACTTTCCATAGAGTTTTCATGAATAATTCACTTTGCCAAAGTAGACGTCCCCATGGTTTGTAGTTCACTTTCCTTCCATTAATTTAATCTATGACTTTCATTTCGTCTATCTGTAAAAACTAAAAGGATGCTAATATTTAGCTATGAGCCAGGAAATTGATTTATCAAGCAGCATTTATAAATCATTTTTCATGGCACACCAATAGTTTAGCAAAAGTCTTTTAAAAATAAGATTTTTACTGAGAATGGATTCAGGAGAAAAATAAGCATTCTATACATAGTCGACTGTATTTTCTCTCTTCTACAGTTAAAATTTCATCTACCCAATTTTGATGCATGTATTCAAGTGCCAGAGAAGGCTCAAAATATAAAGTCCATCTGTCTAATGGAGGTTTGGCCTATCAATCAAATTTGTCATTACTTGGATTAAGTTGTTGAGATGAACTGCTTTTTGGAAAATAAGGAAGGTGGGAATGCCGTAACAAATTATGGTGAGTTAGAAGGATTTGGGTTAATGAACCTATACCAGTAGAAATCCAACAGCTTGTTTCTTGGACTCCCTTCAGGGTTGGGAGAAAGAAAATATGCTCTCAAAGGTGGAGCCTTCGTCCCTTTGGCATCCTCCTGAGGCATCCGCCCGGTCATCATGATACTGTCTCAGGCCCTGGCTATCAGTACCCTCCTGACTAATTAAAAGCTTACATGACAGCAGTGCTAAAGGGCATGGAGTCCTTTCCTCTGAAAGCAGGACTCTGGCTCCGAGCTTGGAGCTTGGTGATATCAAACTCATTCTACCACATGGACACAGGCTATTTTTGGGCAAAGCCAAGTCCAGTGCTTCACTCTCTATAGTGGAAACAGGAGCTGACCTTGGTTGACCCTGGGTGGCCTGGACATCATGGCTTCCCTTGAGAGGTTATGATGAGCAGTTTGGAAAACAAAAGAGTGTTTGCCTGCAACATTCATGGTGCTGGATAGTCCAAACAAATCTAGAACCTCTCAAGAATGGGATTTTCAATTCACCCCAAGGGTGGAAGCGTGAGCCTTCTTTCTTCTTTTCCTATTCTTTTCTCTGTCTCACTGAAGAATGGTAGAGGATTGTGAGATAAGTAAAATGGGAAAATTGGTCCTAAGCTTATGCATAATGTAAATCACATACTGATCTACTTAAAAAAAAGTTTAGTTACTATTTTAGTTCTCTGGGTAAGTCCTGTGTGTCCCTGTTAAGTCACTGTTTCTAAGACTGAGAGCATCTCAGAGGGACGGGAATTGTATACTTAACTGTGTATGGAGAGTTCTCTGCCTGGGTCAGTATTTAATATGTAAGTATGAAATATTTTATACCCAATGGGTGAAAGGAAAATTTAGGAAAACTCCTAAATTTCATTTAGGAACATTTTACATAAACACATTGGTATCAAATTTCATGCAAGGTATGTGCCATTTTTCCAAAGAAAGAAGAAAATGAGTTATCACTTAATTCTTTTTCCTCCTTTCCTTCACTGAGGTAGAAAAAACTATCCTGTAATTCTATCTCAGACCACTAACTGACTTTATTCCAGGGACACACGGGCAGGCAGGCTTTTCTGTTCCCAAACTGCCGCTACCTGGGGAGAACATTAAGGAGGATATTAGCTGTCCTTCTAAATACATTCTGGATTTCCTGGATTCTGTTCTCTCTAGCTGGACCTCTTTCTCTTAGCCCTGCTACCGTAATAGGGTTAGTGGCTGCAAAGATGACAAGAAAATATTGGAGACGGATGATAATGTGAGTTTCTCATTTTATTTCATAGGTGTGCTTGCCTGCTCAGTCATATCCAACTCTTTGAGACACTATGGACTGAAGTCCAACAGGCTCCTCTGTCCATGGGATTCTCCAGTCAAGAATACTTCAGTAGGTTGCCTTTTCCTCCTCCAGGGGATTTCCCCGACTCAGGGATCAAACTCGTATCTCTTGCATCTCCTGCACTGGCAGGCAGATTCTTTCTTTACCTCTACTGCTGCTGCTTCTAAGTCACTTCAGTCGTGTCCAACTCTGTGCAGTGCCATAGACAGCAGCCCACCAAGCTCCTTCATCCCTGGGATTCTCCAGGCAAGAACACTGGAGTGAGTTGCCATTTCCTTCTCCGATGTACCACCTATGAATTTCTTGTTTTATACATCATCTGTCTATTGAAGAAAGTAAAACAAAGATAACTTTCATAGTTATGAAGAACAGTGAAATAATGGTAAAGAACTTTTTGACTTTAATTTGTAACTGCTATGAAGGCATTCAAAGAATATCAGGAATAATAATTTCCTAATTGTTTGGAGCCTAATGGATTTTAATTATGAATGAAAACATACTCAGCAATTTTGTTGCACTTGTTGTCCTTGTGCTCTAGTTAACTGTCTATATTTAAAAATCATCATATCGGTATGTCATTCAACAAACATTGTTGACCCCTTATGTTGTTCCTCAGACCATGTGAACATGGAATGAAATTTAATGTAAAATAAAACACGGTTCTTAACTCTTGATGAACTTCAATTCGGATCCCTGAGTGAAAATGTGACATAATGTATCCCCATTACAAATGTTAGGAGAAACACAGTTCTAGGAGTGCCACACAAGTTGTTGTTGTTGTTGTTTTTAGTGACTTTCCAGTACCACAATCATGGCAAAATCTTCAGAGTTAGATAACACTTAATGCTGACATACAAAGCAATATATTGCCCACAAATTGCTTGTGTATGTCTTTTCTCCTTAATTACACCCTGATCTTCTTGTGGCTAGACATTGGATATTAAACTTTTTTTTAATTCCTTATATTTTATCCTGTTAGCAAGGATCAGCTACTTAGCAGCACCTTCATAAATATTGAATAATTGTTTTTTAATATTTGCTAAATAGTAAGAAAAAAGAGCAAATGCCAAAAATTCCATCTGTATCTTTCAGCTGACTAAATTCCAACAGAGATTGTCTATGGAAACCTCCACATGGCAGATACTCCGATGGCTTGTTTCTGTGTTGTCTGTGGGGAAAATTCAATTCTAATTCTCATTTTTCTTGAATTTTTGACTATAAAGTGAATCCAGCTTCAGTGATCTCACCTAGCAATCAGCCCCCTAGCATCGTGAAGATTTAATAAATATCATTTTATGTCACAAAAGAGCTGTAAGTTTCTTGGGAAAGACATTATACAAATACAAGATACCAATATGATTACCATGACTCAGGTGTGATAATGTTTCTTCTTGACAAGAGTGCAGCATTTCCTTTAGAAACATGCCATTGTTTCCATTTTTTGATTTCACTTTTACATTTCATCTGGCTCATCTTTTTGAAGTCACTTTCCTTGTTTAAATAGTTTTGTATTGTCCCTTTTCTCTCAAATGGGTTTTATTTTGGGGTTTACACTTCTCTGGAGGAAGCTGCATATGGAAAAAGGTAAGAACCATTGAGCTGCTAATGATAATTATCCTCTGCCCTTTTAGAGCCTCTTTTATTTGAGAATATCAAAGCATTTGTCAAAACTGGTATATATAATTACCTCCATCATACAAAAGAATCACTGCTAGGGAGGCTGAATGACTTCCAGAAGGTTGACCAAAGAAAATGCAGAATCCAAACTCCCTTCCCCCTTTCCTCTTCCCTGTCTCCCAGCCTCTAGGACCCCTAGGCTATAAGGAGATTTGGAGAAAAGGAGAGCAAGTCTCCATGATCTGTTGCTCTAATGGAGATCTAAAGAGGGTGCTTCATGCAGGCTCATAGCCTGAGGATATACGAACTCGAAATGGCCAAACATCAGTTAAGTAGCAAACCAGAAGCAGAGAGGTCACTTTGGGACAGAAAGTCAAAAAAAGGCTTTGTCAAGTAGAATTTCGGTCAACCTGTCCCAGTAAGTGGATGATTCTCCACATGACCTTGCCTTTGCAGTTTTCATCCTCACCTAGAAAAATCGAGATTATATTTGATAAAGGGCAAGAGTTTGCTTTTTCTTCAGCAGGCCAAATTGAGGGCTCTGTGTGAGTGTGTTTAGTCTGTCCGACTCTTTGCAACACCATGAACTGTAGCCCACCAAGTTCCTTTGTCCATGAGATTTCCCAGGCAAGCACAAAGTGGGTTGCCATTTCCTCCTCCAGGGGATCTGCCAGACCCAGGTATCGAAACTGCATTTCCTGCATTGGCAGGAAGATTCTTTACTCCTGAACCACCAAGTTGAGGACTAGCAAGATGAATTTCTGGGTTCTCCTAAAGAGGATCATTTAGGCCAAATACTCGTTGAGTTTCAGAGTCCTTTAACAATTGACCATCTATACTTGATAACGTTCAAATTTCCTTTCTGATTTCTGTTTGCAAATAGAATGACATATCTCAAACTGACAAAGTTCCCTTAAGAATGGAAAAATGAATGACATGAATTGAGTTTGGCAAGCCAGGCATTTCCATTAAACCGGGGGTCTGAGAACTGCTGGAAAGTCTGGGTCTGACTGATGGCAGAAAGGGCTCTAGGGCCTCCATGCTAAATGGTGAACCAGGGACCATAAAAAAGATAAAGTTGAGAAGAGCTCAGCTATCAGGTTATTCTGCAAATGGAGGAGGGCATTTTACACCCAGAGAGAGGAGCACTGATTGGCATCTGAATATTGCTAATATGTCCCATAGAACTTACTTGGAATAATATTTTACTATTAATTTGAACAAGAGTGCTGAGACTCTTTATGTGTATAATAAAGCTAATTTCTGTGTTTTAATAGAGATGATTTTTTTAACTTAGTAAAATAAGAAACTTATTACATTTTAGGAGTCAATGTAACTTTTATAACTTTGGGTTCTGATTCTGGGTTCTGTTTAGTGACTAAGATGCTCTTATTTCAATCCGCTTAGATTAGATTGAACTCATGATGCTCACTATTTCTCCCTTAGGCATACCACAATAGTTCTTAAAATACAACATTTTCACAACAAGCTGTTTCATACATTCATTTTCATATTTGGTTTCCTACCTTAAAGAACACTAATGGTTTGTATTTTTCTGATCAATAAGGAATTAATGATATTGATTTGAGGGAAATAATGACTTATTTATGAAGCATTTACTATATGCCTGGCCCTGTGTTAAGCGCATATGCACTGTCATTTCATCCCTAAAAGAACAATATACAGTAGTCACTAGTGTTATTTGCATTTTATAGGTGAATAAACAAAGGTTTAAAAATTGAAGTCACTTGATTGATGCCACACAGCTTGTAAGTGCCACAGCTGCCATTAAAATCAAGGTCCTACCAACTCCAAACCCACTCTCTTAACTGCAATTTTAACCTGTTTCGTAATTGATTCTTAAGTTTCTAGTTCTTTGACCTTCACTGTGCCTAGCTAAGCCATCACAAACCCTGTGCCACTTTACTATCCACTCAAACATCCTCAGCCAGCATGTTGGCATATATGTATGCCAGCATGTGTTAGATCAAGTTGGAAACACCAAAGATTGCTACCCCTCCACCTTATGCTTCAACAGGACTTTAAACACACTTTGGACAAGTGTTTCAACTTTAATGACTGTAACGTCTGCTGGAAAAGAGATGACCTTACTAAGGGTCATTTCTTGGTAAATAAAACTCTGCTGCTGTTGACTTTTGATTCATCATCACACTGATATTTAGAGTCAGTCCAGGGTGCTGGACGAGGCAGCAGTCTTGAGCTCTTATAAAGGGAAACAGGTGGCTGCTCACAGTGGACGCATTCCTGTTGGCAGAGGTGGGGCACCCCAAACTAGTATTCAGGATTTCAGTTGAAGCTGGCATTTGCAGAACCGCTTTTCTCTTTAACATTCTTTTCAAAGGAGAGGCAACCAAAATAGAAAGTATCATAACTTCTTCCTGTGTCATGCACATTTTGCTCCTTCAGAAGACGAGACTTCCCTTTACTTGGACTCAAATAAAGCATTCACATGCTCCCAGGCTGATATACAGTTGTCAAAACTAATACACGCAGGTGTTTAGCATACCAGGGAGAGTAAATGTTTTTGTCACTTTTTAAACAACTTCCCCCACAATCACCGAAGCTCTCCAAATAGAATCTGCTGACTTCCAAATAGAATCACTGACCACTGGCAGGGTCAGAGTCACAGAGTGACTCACTGCCGGAGAGAGCAAACAAGCTCAACAAAGGCTACTTGAAGATGTAAATACCGTTTCCTCATAGCTCGCGAAAGCACCCTGTTTTTCCCCCTACAGAAGAGAACTCAAAAGCCTGTGGGTGGGGGTTCCTGCATCTCAGATATCCTCAGGTCTCAAAAAATACACACACCATCGAACAACTGTTCCCCCCCCACCCTTCCTCTCCCAACTCCTAGAGTGCACCAGATGCATTCAGCTCCTCCGTGAAAATACTGCTGAACTCAATCCAGTCCAGCCCTAACCCACGCCACTTCCCAGAAGCTAGCCTTGCCAAGGTCTCCAGTAACACACTCACTGCCAAAATGAAATGGCACGTCTCCATCCTGATGCTCCTTGACCTACGTACAGAATTTGACACTGATGATAACCAATTACACAACTCTCTCTCCTTGGCTTCTGAGCCTCTTTCCTCATTTAGTCTGACTCTCACCCCCATCTGCTTTAGAGACCCTCCATCCCCCTTCCCCTAGCTTTCGCTTTCTGTGGGGTAACCCACCACTGTTTGGCAAGAGAACTATTTCATCTCAGTGGCCTCACAGAGGGCAGAGTCCATTCTTTATTCATGTTGGAACCCCAGTGCCTAGACGGTGCTTGCAAAATAACATGGACTCCAAAAAATGTTTGCTAAATGAGTGCACATAGCTAATAAATCAAGTTCTGTATTCACCTCTGTCGAGCACATTGCAGCTGGCTGTAAGATAAGTTCTAAGACCAATTCCTATTAAACAGAAATTTGTCATCCGTCATTGTATTTTCCCACATCCAACATCGATATGCTGATAAATAGCGCTGATAAATCAGAAAGCTCCCAAATAAAACTCCTCACTGACTTTTGGTTGTTTTTGACTTCGACTTCTATTTTCAGTTCCCAATAAATCTGCTTTTTCAGTCATGACATTTTCTGAATCTGATTTCCTTTCAACTCTTCTGAAGGATTTTTTTACAGAATAAATACAAAAGTACTCAGTGTTCAATTGTCATGTTGTATAGTAACTGCTCGCTCTGATGTGTTACAAAAAGCAGCCAATTAATATTTGTTGAGTGATGGCCACACGAACAACTGGATTATGTGTGCTGTTTCTCAATTTGATCATGAATGTAGCCCAGGCACATGAATTAGTGGTTCCACTGTCTGTTTATTTTAGTCATCCTAATGACCAAATTATATTATCTCAAAAAGTGATACAGTCCAAGTAAAGCAATTGGTTACCTCAGTAAAAAACAAAAACTTGACTCTATCAACTCTTAAATTTATCCTCTGGTTCGTATGTAATCCTTTGTCTCCTATTGGAATAAACCGTGGACTCATCTCCTCAGAATCCCAAGTTACAATATTTCTTTCCTGTAAGTCTTAAGTTCTTCTGCCAAAGTAGTCTTTTTCACCTGTCATTTTTTATATGTGAGACTTTTCTGGGACCGTCTCATTTTTTTTTAATTTGTCCTATAAATCATGTGTAAGATCCTTTTGCTCAGTTGCAAAGTCTTCCTATTTTTTGAATGCCTTCCTAGTCATTTTTCTCTCTTCTTGTATACCCTCTAATTGAACTACATCTTGTGTCTGCTCACTATCTAATTCGTTTGACCATTTTACTTTATATCGTCTTCCATTTGGATGGATGGATAGATATATAGATAGACAGACTAACAAAATCACTTCTCACAGACACTAAAGAATTGTTAATATAATCTGCTAGCACCAAGAGCTTACTTCCTAATGACAATACATTGTTTTTTTATCCCTACTTGATGAGCACATCTCTTCCATATTTGTAATCGATCAAGACATTCATATTTGAATATGATTGTATGTATGATTTACAAAGCTATCTCTCATTTTATCAATTTTTGTTTTATTATCATCAGTTTTTGATTGTAAACTCTCAAATGAAAGAATGATGTTTATTAAACATATCCTAAACAATTTCCAGCACTGTAATATGAGGATATAGACAAGTAAAATATTGTTTATGTCTATTAACAAATTGTTATGCATGTATCTGAAATGCTATAGGTATCTGAAACTATAAAAAAAATCAATTAATTCTTTCATCTTTCACCAGTATATTCATTCAACCTTGCTAGAGGGAATATGTAATGAAAATGGGCCCCTTCCATTATTCAATGGATCTTCTTAGATCAATAGTATTTCCCATTTAGTAAAATGTGATGTCTCATGATTTTTCATAGCAATCTGTATAATTGGAAGGGATGTGCTTTGATTAACATAGAAGAGTGGTAATTCAAAAGAGGCATCATAATGAGATATAAAAGAAGCCTTGTTGATATTTCTAACCCATGTGAGTTTCCAAAATAAATACTTTTAGGAAACTAAAAAGAGCACCTTTCC
>SJYC01065236.1:0-15867 GCA_006408675.1 Madoqua kirkii
TCGGTCATTAGTACTGTGCCATAAAAGTGAAAAAAAAAAATCCTTTCAAGACAATGAGTAATTTAGCCTCTTACTTTGGAAATCCTGACACTAATGTGCTGCATTAGCACAAATGTCTTAGTACTAAAGACTCAAAAGAGTGCTAAGTGAAACATGAATGGTTTATGGAATTCATAAATTCTACTTTGAATTTGAGAAAACAGCCCAACTTTTGAATGACAGTGTTTATAATTGTTGACTTGTATACACAATAAATCCTTTACTCTTGTCTTTTGGGTTTTAACTCTTGGACTAGGTTATAAATTGTAGAATGGCAATTTAGAAATACCCCAAAGATATTTTTCTGAGCTTCTTTTCCTCTCTGTGTTTCTATAGTTAAATCATAAAATAGAAAAGATTAATGTGAATCTAATCATAGGTACAGTATAAAATCTCTTTAAATTGATACCCATAAAATTCATTTAATTAGCTATAGTGTAATTTGTAGAACATTTCCATTGGTATCTTGGGCCAGTCTCCTCAGTACTTGATCTAATGAAAAGTGCTAGACAGATACTTGATCCCACACAGGCCAGTAACTTAGGCCCACAGCAAGAGATTGCATAATGCATGCAGAAGCTTTGCCAATGGGTGCTGCACTTTGCAAGATGGGGCTTGGAGAATGTGCCAGGCTCCGACTGGGCCTCTGCTTATGGTTACCCATGCTGTGCATGCATAGGGCAGCCTGCCAAGGGTGTGGGTTATGGCGAAAGCCAGTCCACATTTCACTACCCATGCGTCAGCCCAGAAGACAGGAAACTTCGTCTCTCTCATCGAGAGAATCCCCTTTTCTCTGAATGGGCTATTCAGAGGTCAGAAGTGGTGCCATTAATAATATACACCCAAAGATAATCTGCCAATTGTGACCTTGTGTTAGTTACTCAGCCGTGTCCGACTCTATCCAGCTCCATTGCGGACAGACTCTTTACCATCTGAGCCATCAGGGAAGCCCGTAAGTGTGACCTTGGCAGGGTTGAAATACCCATTTCCACTAGAAACACAATGCAAAGTACGTGTTATGAAAATGACAGTTAAGTCCTTTTTTGCATTTAAAATATGCACAGCACCTGTCAAGCACATAACAAGCACTGAATAAAATTTTGGCTGGCGGAGGGGGACAGGAAGGCAGGCAGGCAGGAGGCAGAGGCTACAAGGTGGTAGGCAGAATTTCTACAGTGGTCTCCAAATATGTCTTGCCTTAATCCATAATCCTCAGAAACTATGGATTTGATTAGTTATCACGTCAAGATTATATTATGTTTTATGGTACAACTGACCCAGGAAAGGGAGATTATTCAGGTGGGCCTAAAAGCAGAGAACTTTCTCCAGATGGTGGCAGAAGAGGAGACTGGAAAAATTCAGAGCTTGAGAAGGACTCTTTGCCCCATTTCTGGCTCTGAAATGGAGAGGCCACCCGAGGAGGAGGGCAGGGTGATCTCTAGAAAATGAAAGCAGCTCCCTGCTGATAGCCAGCAAAGAAGTGGTGATCTCAGTCCTCTAACCACAGGAACTAGATTCTGCCCACAACTTGAATAAGCTGGGAAGTACATCATTTTCCAGAGGTTCCACAAGACAGCCCAGCCAGGTCACTGTCTTAATTGCAGCCTTGGGAGACTCTGAGCAGGAAGCCCAACCAGCCTACCTGGTCCGCGGACCTTGACAACTGTGAGATAATAAATGGGTGCTGTTAGAAGCTGTTAAAATTGTGGTGATGTGTGCCACAGCAATAGAATATAAATATATTTATATTGGAGTTTATAATACGGGTATCCAGAGAACTGGCTTGAGTTCAGAAAAGATACCTGTTCTAATTGTTAGGGTGTATTTCAAAAACAAACAAACAAAAAAGACATTTCTGTATTTGCTTGGAGAGAAATCTTCTGGGAGAATTTTAATCAATAATTTGAAGTACTGGAGACTAACATTTTGATTTCCCTAATAGCTTACTAAAATGATTTGCTATAAAGAATCAGTGTCAACCTTTCTGAGGGGGGATGACTTATGCCAACAACATAAACAAATAGAGGCTACTTCTAGAAATAACTTTTTGAAATAAGCTTCAGAGGTGAAATCTTCACTCTAGATCTCTATGGAGAGAGTCAATCTTTTCACATTTATGTTACTTCAACTGGTCAAATATGTTAAAATACATATTGTGTCCCAGGATCACACTTGGGAAATTCTTGCATCTCAGTCCAGTAAACAGCTGATACTTTGGTTTGCACTTTTTTTTTTCATGACTGCCCATCTTCCTAATGAACCAGTTCACTGGACACTTATCTGTTCCTCCAGAGGGTTGGGTCTTGCTTCATATCGGCCAATCAGAATACCCCAAATCACACATAGTACTTTCTGTGCTTTAATGATTGGTTCAGAGTCCTTCATGGTACTAAAGCCAGGGGCCAATCAGGCCAGCCTCTGTGGATAAAGAGATTGATTTACCCACATCCATACATCAAATTCTCCATGTTCCAGCCACTGCTTTATTGAAGCTGTATTCTCTTCTTTTTGTTTATTTGTAAATAAATAAGCTTGCTTTTTAGAATTTCACTAAGCAATTACCTTCTTCTGAGGTTGGGAAAGGATAAGAGAAAGAGAAAATATATTATTTTTTGCTATTTTTTTAGGAGGTGGATAATTTAGGAGAGCTAATTTGGGAATTATGTGTAAATATCATGCACAAATATTATTCCTGCATCTTTTTTCCAGATAACTCAAATTGGCTAGGCTACCCTTTCACTTGCTAAGTGAAATCTCTTCAAATTACATATATTGCAGAAAGCAAAAGCTTGGGGTTCAGCATCTCTCTGTACGATGTGATTTGGTCACAAGTGAGGTGACTAGCTAATTTGGCAAATTGCTGTTTGAGCTTATTTTCAGTTGAACTTCTGCTGAGGGAAGAAAGAACAAGCAGGCGAGCAGAGAACATACTATATGCATCGCTGAAACTTATTGCTTATCTTTATTGCATTTGAGTAAATGCTCTTCTTTTCTGCTGTTGCCAAGTAAGTCATCATATTTTAGTTCTGCACTGAATCCCTCGGCAGGAGACGAGATTTGAATAGATCCAAGAGTGCAGGGAATAAAAAGAATGCACATTTTGGCTCAAATGTTTCTTTCTCCACATTTCTTTCCCATCACTTAGATTGGTCACTTGCAGAATTTATGTTAATCTATATGAAACATTGTATAGAAACAACAGTGAGTTTTATGTCAAGGTCATTATTTAACTGAAAACATATTTTTTATTGTTCTGATAAAAATAATGCATTCTTATTGTAAAAAGGAAAGCATAAAAATGTGTAAAGAAAAGACTGAAATTTACCTGGAGTTCCATCTCTCAGAAGCTCATTAACATTTAAACATTTTAACATCTTTGTTTACATATACTTACTACATGCATGAGTGTTAAGTTGCTTCAGTCATGTCTGACTGTTTGCTACCCCATGGACTGTAGCCTGCCAGGCTCCTCTGTCCATGGGCTTCTCCAAGCAAGAATACTGGAATGGGCTGCCATCACTCCTCCAGGGTATCCTCCCACCCAGGGATCAAACTCGCATCTCTTACGTCTACCTGCATTGGCAGGCATGCTCCTTACCACTAGTGCCACCTGGTTTAGTCACTAAGTCGTGTCTGACTCTCGTGACCCCATGGACTGTAGCTAGCCAGGCTCCTCTGTCCATGGGATTCTCTGGGCAAGAATACTGGAGTGGGTTGCCATTAACCTGGGAAGCCCATAAAAACCTACTACATGGTATTATTTTTAAATGGCCATATAATATGACTTTTTTAAATTTCATGAGCAACTTTGTTTTTAATACATTCTCTACCTTTGTGGTATCCTTCATCACTTAATCAGTAAAGAATCCACCTGCAATGCAGGAGGAGTCTGCCTGCGATGCAGGAGACCTGAGTTCCATTCCTGGGTCGGGAAGATCCCCTACAGAAGGAAATGGCAACCCCCTCCAGTATTCTTGCCTAGAGAATCCCATGGACAGAAAAGCCTGGTGAGCCACAGATGGGATCGCAGGAGTTGGACACGACTGAGCAACTAAACCGCCACCACTTGTTCTTTATTTTTCTTTCCCCCTTCTATCCACATCTTTCTCCTAATCAATCATATATGAGTACATTACATAATGTGTCTGCTATTTTACCCCCGAATGAATTTATATTCCTTGTACTTTCCTGCTTGTTGTTTTTCTCACCTAGCCACATGTTGTTGAAATCTTTTAAAGGCAACGGGATAAAAATAACATATTTCTTTTTAGTGGTTATGTAATAAGCCCCAATATAAATATATTTAATTATTCTCCTATTTATGAGTATTCAGATTGTTTCCAGTTTTATTGCTATCATAGACAATGGTGCATATACATCTTCATACGTTTGGTGCTTTTATTTTTACAGATAGTGTCTCAAAGTAGAATTGCTGATCCAGAAGAGTAAATGGGTAAATATACACAGACATATATTTGATGAGACTAGATAATGCCAAAGTGCATTCCGAGCCTAAACAGTTCATATGTCTACAGCAACATATATGAATGTCCTTGCCCTACAACTCAACAGGCAACTGAACATAAACCAATCATTTTTATGATTTGATGAATGAGTAGTGGTAGCTCATTGTTAGTTTCTTTTCCATGTGCCTGGTAGCTATATAGATTGACAAAATATATTTTTTTCCTGTACTTACCAGCCGTTTCGGTATAAAATGCCTACTCATTTCCCTTTCCTGCTTTTCTCTAGACTGTCTTTATTTTATATAACCATTAAAAAACACAGCGATGGCCATCTGAAGAGCTCAAAGGGTATTGTGATCTTTCTGTTTGTTCTTCCTGATGTTACCCTGTTTTCTCATCTTTCCTTACATACGGCACAGTTGGCCAACTGCTGTCTCTTTAACCATGTTTACTTTTCTCCTGAGAGTCTTGAAAACCCTCCTACTGAGAGAGCTTGTTTGGGTGAAAATGATTTACATGCTCCATGGCTTTGGAGAACATTGCTAGGTATCAGTTGTTATGAATAGACTGTGTCTTTATGGGAAGAAAAGTATTATTTGTGATTTTTTTAAAAAACATTTTATTCCTTATTTATCTAGTTATCTATTTACAGTACGACATTGAAAAAAAAGTGTTTTCCCTCAAGCCCTAGAATAAGCTATAAATACTTCCTTGAAACATTCCCAGCCTCGGTGGTCCTTGTTGCTGCTATTTGCAACTATGCTGTGAAGAGGACTTTGCACGACCTAGTTCCTTTCATTATTCCAGGTCATTGGTAACCAGATGAATTCTGGTTGTGTAGAAGGTCTAGTATTTACGTAGACATGGGTTATGCTTCAGGACTCAAGCTTTGTTTGAAAGCATTAAGATTCTCAGCAAAGTAGGTGAAGGCTTGAGGGTTGGAAGACAGCAGAAATATGTGTATATTTAGCTCTGTTTGTTCGGGCAAAATTCAGAGTGCAGACCTGGCCATCTTGGTGCCTAGCAACGGGTAGCCAGCTTTTACCTATCCTTGGGATCTATTTGCCTTTTCATTTATCTATCAGATGCCTCTTTCTCAGCACTTCACCCAAGACGGGCCCTGTATCCAGTTCCTTACTGACAGAACTGACAAAGTGGCTGATAAATCTTCCGTCTAAATGGCACATTCCAAACAATATGGCCAGAACAAGTACGTCAGAGCTGGAAATATTATCTGCCCTCTCACTCTTATAAAAGGTGGTACACACATATGCTGACAACAGGGCAAGTTGTCAGAAACTTGGAGCTCTGCACCAGGAATAAAAAAAGACTCTGGATTTTCTCGGAGGTGCTCAGGTCTGCCTCTGAGTCAGGGAATAGTCTGTACTCCAGGCGTCTGGCAGCATGTGGCCCCCAAATTGTGGCGGCCCTCTCCTAATTTACTCATAAATTGTGCTTTTCTTGAAGCAATTCTTTCCCTTGAAGGGATCATTTAATTACCATCCTCTGGACTAACCAACCGAGCTGCAAAACCCTGAAAGCAGCTGAGAGAGCCCTCCTTCCACCACGGTCGTGCAGCCTCAGCGGGTTTCCCTGCCTATGGAAGCAATTTCTGTCAGCCACTTCCTGCCAAAAGTGCCGAACTGAATGGAGGATGTTTCAGATGCCACTTCATTATCCAGAAGAACAGAAAACTTTCAAGGGAACATTTTCAGAAGCCGAAAGTTGTCTCGAGTCTCTTCTATAAAACAGAGCAAAAGATCACACAGGCCCTTTGGAGTTAATCATATCCTTTCCTTGGGAGGGGAATTTTTTTTTTTTTCCCTTCCCTAGAGTGGTATGATGTTCCTATAGAGAAAGCCACACCATGACTTGTTATGTATAAGCAACCAAGAATTGTCCTGGGTATAACTTCACTCTTCTTGCTGGGCCCCTCCTAAGTCAAGGCATAATACAATTGTTAATGGCACTGAAATGAAGTCCTCTGCTTAGTAATATACTTATGCACATTAGCACCCTACTGCAAGCATCTGAGGGGCTTCCCTTGTAGCTCAATTGGTAAAGAATCTGCCTACAATGCAGGAGACCTGGGTTTGATTCCTGGGTCAGGAAGATCCCCTGGAGAAGGAAATGGCAACCCACTCCAGTATTTTTGCCTGGAGAATGCCGTGTATAGAGGAGCCTAGCAGGCTATAGTTCATGGGGTGGCAAGAGTCAGACATGACTTAGCATCTGAGCAACATCTCCCTGCTGCTAAATACAGATTTTAAAAAGAAAGCATTCATAAATGAAACAGGGTGATGTGTTTCTCCATACTTTTGTCCTTACACACTGTTGATACAAAACTGTATTGTCTACTAAGGAGAGGTAGTCAGCTTCCAGTCTAAGCCTCATCTCCATTAAAAAGTTGCTCCACTCACTTGTAGGTTTAAGCGTGGTGAAAGGTTGCTATTACAGTTTGTAATGAGTCATGGCACCAAACTTAGTCATGAAATAGTATAGCTAGAAGAGGCTTGTAGAAGAGGTCCAACTTTTTTGTCTGTCTCTATGTTAAGTTAATGAAGACATCTAAGGCTACATTTTCCAAAGCATATTTCATAAAACACAAGCCAAGCTATACACCCTGCCAAAAAGAAAAAAAAAAGGATATGAAGAAAGATTCTGGAAAATGAGAGATTCACAATAAATATTATACTATTAAAAGTTAAAAGCTATATTATGACCTTCAGTAAAAATATGATTTAACTTGGTTTAAAGAAGAGTTTCTCAAATCAAACTTTTCCATGTAATCTCTCCCTGTTAACACTCCATGAAACCACTGTTACCCAGAAACACACTTTGGGTAATATTGATCAAATGATTACAACAGCTGGAAGATCTCCAGAGAAATTTTTAAGCTGTCCTTCAGAGAGCTCTGTCATTCTTTCAGAAATTTTCGGCATTCTTCTCAATTTCAAGAGAAAACAGCCTTTTGATAAGTGGGTTTCTATTTAAAATTGGGGATCACTCGGTTCTATTGTTGAGGGGGAGTAAAGATTGTTACTCAACTCCTCATTGCTTTTAGAATGAAGAACATTTGAGCTTGCCTCCAGGAAAAAAGCACTAAGGGAAGACACTCTTGTCTCAATCCTTACAGCTTTCTTCTTGGTGCAGCTGGGGCCAAATCACTGCTCTTGTGTCACCTGGTCTCCTGGTTCTCTCTTTACCTTGAACTGTATGTGAGGAGAAGAGGGTAACAGAGGATGAGATGGTGGGATGGCATCACCAGTTCAATGGACCTGAGTTTGGCAAACTTCGAGAGATAATGAAGGACAGGGAAGCCTGGTGTGCTGCAGTCCAGGGGGGTCACAAAGAGTCAGACACAACTTAGTGATTGAACAACAGCAATATGTGAAGTAGACTTGCTTTGTAGTCCAACTCAGTCGTTGACTGTGTCTTGAGCTTAGATTTGTTGGAGTTCAGTCACGGAAACTGAGTGATCAGCAAAGTGTTAGAACACAGTCCTTGGGTCTCAGGCCCAAGTTACATCCTCTAATACTAAACAGCATAACAGTTCAGGGAAGTAAAGCTCTTTCTCTCCTTGAATTCTCACCTTATTGCTGTCTCTGCTCTCAATTTGGTTATGGAAATTTGAAAACCGGAAGTGAAGAAGAGCTTAATTCATTGGCACCCTGCATTCCCAACACCTATTATCCTTATAACACCGTTTCATCCATTGAAAATGATTATGAGGTCACCCTGCAGCAATTTCTTCTCCAGCTCAAATAATTCTAAGTTCTTTTTCCTTTTGTTCCCTGTAGGTCCATTTGCCAACACTAATTATTTTTGTTGCTCTTCTCTGGTTCATTTCCAGCTTTCCCAATCACTTAAAAAATATAAAACCCCAAATGGGACAAAGCCTTCTGTGGGCCTGGCTTGGTCTGAGCTTCTAGATGGTTTGCTGGCCATCACAGCATTTTATGCTCATTGGTATATGCCAGTGCATCCCCATGTTATATTAGCTTTCATAACAATAGATTGGCACTGATGATCCCCCTCTGTGTCTTGCTCTAATTTGCACTGCTGACTTGTGAGCGTATTTAGCAGCCATGATAGTGTGAGAGTGGCATCACCTGAGCTTTTCTCACAAAGGACCTTACACATTTTTCCTTATACATTTTTTTTCTCATGATATACTATTTCTAGTGGATTCTAGTGGGTTTCTTTATAACTGCAGCTCAAACGTATCCATTTTGTTTTGCCTTTCCTTGTGGTTTAGGCTAGGAAATTTTTTCATTTGTTTTAAAACCTCCAGAATATTTAGTCAAATTGACAAATGGCCATTATAATCTCAGATTTCTTATTCACCTCCTATATACTGTGTTATTTTGCTAATAGATGCTTAATGTTAAGATCTTTATATGTATAACATAGGACAGACCTTATAGTTTTGTTGTTTGCAGATTGCTTTCACAACACATATTCTCCTTTATTCATTCATGAGACACATATTTATTGATAGTGTGTAAGGCTTTTTGCTGGGCACTAATGAGATAAAGGTGAATACAGCATTAGAACTGACCTCAAGACCATCAGGGGCTTCCCAGGTGGCATTAGTGATAAAGAACCTGTCTGCTAATGCAGGAGACTTAAGAGATGCCGATTCGATCCCTGGGTCAGTAAGAACTGCTGGAGGAGGGCATGTCAACCCTCCAGTATTCTTGCCTGGAGAATCCCATGGACAGAGGAACCTAGTAGGCTATAGTCCATTGGGTTGCAAAGAGTCGGACATGACGGTAGTGACTTAGCATGTGTGCATGCAAGACTATCACCATCTATGGGGTGATGGTAACAATGATAGTACAGGAAGAGGAGGCAGGGCTGTTTATATAGAATGAGAGGAAGGTTTGCAGGGATGGGAGCAGCTGAGCGGAGTTCACAGGGGAAGAGTGAACTAATAGGCTTCCATGAGGGACTAAGGATAAAGAAAGAGAGAGAGATGGATTTTAAGACCTCAAATGCTGAACTTTGACTCGGTATACAAGCTTACTGGCTGAGGTTTGTATTATCATCCAGTTTTACAGATGGAAAATCTGGGGACCAGAGAGACATATGGGCAGATGTTATAAGAAAGTCCTAGTCTCTTGAATCCTAGACCAAGTCATTGTCTCCATGAAATGTCTTTCATTAAAAAAAAAAAAAAATAACAAGGACGTACTGAATAGCACAGGGAACTCTGCTCAGTGTTATGTGGCAGCTTGGATGGGAGGGGAGTCTGGGGGAGACTGGAAACATGTGTAATCTATGGCTGAATCACTTTGCTATCCACTTGAAACTGTCACAGCATTGTTAATCAGCTATACTACAACGTAATATAAAAAGTTTAAAAAATGTTTAAAGAGTGAATTGAAGAATACAGAATATGTTTATAATTTTAGTGTACAGTTTTTTTTCTAGTCTATTTCTTATTCTAGAAATTGAAATGTGCTTATTATATGAAATTTGCAAATAGAAATGAATGAAGAATGAATTAAAATAGGTAAATTAGGTAATAGCATTTTGAAATATTTCTGTCATTTGTGTACATATTTTATAAAATTGGAATGAATATGTATGTACTATAATATATCCTATTCTTTTCCTTGAACAAAATATTTGTGAATATTTTTCTCTTGAAAATAAATATGCTTCCTTACTATAATTTTAAACCATTTTTAGGGGATGACTTTTATTCTGTTATTTTTAGTGGCTGTAGAATGTTCCATTGTACGAATCTAATGACATTAATTTGTACATCTCATCATTATTGGACATTTAAGCAGCTTCTAACAATCTGTATTATGAACTGCACTGCTGTGAACAACTTGCTCACATTTCTGATATTTTTTAGAATAAAAAATCACTAGGTCAGAAAGTATAGTGCTTTAAGGCTCATGACACTTTTTGGCAAGTTGTCCCAAATTTGCCATCCAACTAGCAGTGAGAAAAATGCTAGCTTCACCACCATTGCCAACACTGTACATGATATAACAAATAGCTTTTGTACTTGATTCTTTCCTAGCTTTTGAGGGCATGTGTCTTTGTAGTAACAGGTTTAAGAATAGTAGTTAGGGTGCAAAGAGAATTTAGGGAGAAATGGGGGAGATCGGGGGATGGAGCCATTGTATGTATTTTCCAACCATTCAGTGACAGGGCCCTTCTATTTCCAGCTACCCTGGCCCAGTGTGGGAGACGGCCATCTGGCATAGTCATACAGAACCATGCAGAGTCTGTGTGATTCACACCTGGCTTGTGAAAAGTAAGGTGTCGGAGCAAAAGCTCTCTCCAGTCCTGAGAAGAAGGCAACAGCAAGCTCTCCTTCTAGGGAATGCTGCGCTGACAGAGACTAGCTACTCAAACAGTACCTTATTAGCATTTAGCGGCTGCCCACCCACTCAGTCCTCCTGGTCAGTCGCCCCCACCCCTCAAAGTCAGTTTCCTGTGACCATCAATCAGACTTCCCCACCTCCCTCACTATCCACTCATCATACCTTCTCAGTCCTCACCTCCTAACCCATCCCTGCCCCTAAGCAAGCACTTTAGTCTTTTCTGGATAGATTTTACAGCAGAATTTTATCAAATCTTTGTGAAGAGTTTTAAAATTATGAAACATTTGAAATGTACAGAAAAGCACTGAGGTTAATATGCTCAAATATTCTTCTATACCCAGATATAACAAATAGTGTATGTAAGAAAGAAGTGATGTTAAAAAATAGGTTGAACTTCATTCAATAGTAAAGGCAATTTTGTATTTCGTTGGCAATCTGCAAAGAAACTAGCTTTTTTGAGAGTTCAATGGCCTGCCATCATGAAAGCAGAGAAATTTTGATAAATTTAAATAAAGAGATACAAAATGAACCTTTGTCCTGGGTTCCTGTGAAGGAAGACCTCTGTAAAATAGCTGATTTCATTATTTCAATGGTCTTTTTGTTGAATTAGGTTGTAAGTTACCAACGTGATCAACTGAGCCTAATTGAACCATTAAGATGGGGGGAAGAAAAAGAGATTCAACGAAAAGTAATTGTTCTAATAGCCACATGTAAACACAGAGGCAATTTCAGGATCAGGATACTGAGAAAATCAAGGTAAACATATGTTTTATAAACCTTGTTCAAATATGCCTGGGAACAATAATGGATAATCTTGATTTTAATACAGAAATTATTCTGATTGTTTTCAACTGACTGTTTATAATGCTTGATGGCAGACAATGTGTTTTCATAATTCTCGTTTTGACAGTTTTTGTGGTTTTAATTTCATTTTTTCACTTCTGAATGGTTGCAGACTGCCAGTCCCTTCAGAGTACATACCATCTCCCCTTTTTTCCTCCTTTACTTCCCAAATCACAAGAAATCTCAGCTTGATCAGGAATGCCGTGTTCTCAGAGTGTCCTGTGAACAGGAGAGGAGAGGTTAACTTTCATTCCTTGACTTTCATTGCTGTTGATAGCTTTTTGCTCACAAAATTTCAATCTCTGATAACCTCAAGTAAAAGGCTAGACGAGCTCAGACTGAGTAGTTCTTATTTGAATAATGAGTGTAATTCACAAAATGAAACAGGTTGAAAGTCATAATATAAGGAACCTCACCTTGGGTGAAAATGAAAATGCCTCCACAGATGGACACACATAAACACATTGTCATCCACTGACGTTAACAGGCATTCATGTGCATTAATCAAATCATAGCATCTTAGAAGTGAAATGCGAATTAGACTAATTCAATTCCCTTCTCATTTTTTAGATAAGAAAACCAAGGCCAAAAAAAAAAAAAAAAAAGTCACCTTCTTGGATTCTAGCCAAAGGTTCCTAAATGTCAATCTACTTTTTAAAAAATCTCTTCCAAATAGTTGCATGTGGTCATCCTTTTAGTTTAAGTTGTGCACTGTCTTAATCTTGGGCGGTCGGCACCAAACAGCCCCATGTCACATAAACCAGCAGGGCTTAGTGGAACAGATGTCTCTCTGAAAGCTCCTCTGACCTGGGGACCTCCGACCCATCCAGACCATACTGCGGCTGACCAAGACAATTTAGTCTGGACAGCAGGTGAGTCTGATGATGTGAAAAAAAAAAGAGACCACTTAAAAGCCAATCGCTTTCAGAAGGGCTTTTTAAATATTGGAGTCCACTATAAAATTGGTGATTACTGTATATCATTATAGGAGGCCAGTTTTTATGTGAAAGATCTATTTTGTTGATTAAATGAAATTCTTTTTAGTGCCATTGGGTCACACATAACATATGTCCAATCAATTATTTTAGGAGTAGTTGAAGATTTCTCTTTTCACAGTAATAGTTTTTTTGGCAATCAGTGGAGCTTTGAAGAACCATTTTTCTTTATAATGACCTGGATTTTTTTATAAGAATTTTTCCCCTAAGATGAATAGAGCTAGATCATGGGGAAGGGTGAGTAAACATGCTTTATTATAATTTTTCTAGAAAGATAGATGATTTTGCATTCCAAAATAATAACAAATAAAACTAAAACAATAGTTTTTAGTAACCTGGAATGTCTAAAAACTGATGTGGGTTTGACTTGACAGGTGTCAAATAAAAATATTGATACTAAAGAAATAGCCATTCTTTTTCCAGGAAATCTCATCTCTTTCCATCTTACTTAGATCAATAAGACAAATTTATGCTATGTGGTGGTCAGTAATCTAGCCAGGTAGAAGTCTCAGTATTAGGTATTTGGGATTTAGTACTCTTTTCACAGTAATAGTTTTTTTGGCAATCAGTGGAGCTTTGAAGAACCATTTTTCTTTATAATGACCTAGATTTTTTTATAAGAATTTTTCCCCCAAGATGAATAGAGCTAGATCATGGGGAAGGGTGAGTAAACATGCTTTATTATAATTTTTCTAGAAAGATAGATGATTTTGCATTCCAAAATAATAACAGAAAACAATAGTTTTTAGTAACCTGGAATGTCTAAAAACTGATGTGGGTTTGACTTGACAGGTGTCAAATAAAAATATTGATACTAAAGAAATAGCCATTCTTTTTCCAGGAAATCTCATCTCTTTCCATCTTACTTAGATCAATAAGACAAATTTATGCTATGTGGTGGTCAGTAATCTAGCCAGGTAGAAGTCTCAGTATTAGGTATTTGGGATTTAGTTTTAGATCTCATTCTGATACACTGATTTTCTGTGGAACAGACCTTTAAATTTTAATGTCTTCACAAATAAACAGTTTTAAGCTACCAGTGGTGTTTATAAAAAAAAAAATACATTTACTCAGAAAAGACTAGCTTTTTATATATAGTTCTTTGCTTCCAGTTGGTACTCAAAATAAATCATCCAGAGCACTTGCCGACCAATGTAAATGGCATGTATGGACTAAATAAATGATATTTTCACCTGTATGGATTGAAAGACTTGTACTGAAGGGCTCAACGAGCAACCCCTCATTGGCATAAATGATACTTATATGCAAAATTTGGTCAAATATCTCTGCCAGTCCTGTCTGAGCATCATGACCCAGTCTGTTCAAGACCCAGGGGACCTTGCTGATCCTACCTTTTTCCTTTCCCTCCCATTCTGCAAGGGAACTGCTTGAAGTTGGAGCCAATCTTTATGCCTGGTTCCTAACGACTGTGGCACTAGAGGACAGAATCTAGAGTGCCTGAAGGCTGCCCTCTCTCCCTAGGCAGACAATGATAGAATAGTGACAATGAGCAAATCTGAGCACAAAGGGCCAATCCCTATGTCACCCAACACACTGAAGAAGGAAGCAAGCCAGGCCTTGTTTCATACCCTCATCACATTCCACATACAGGTGGGAGGCACATGTTTTGTATCTCTTGGAATTAAATCTAGAAGGGAGCCACATCCATTTTTGATCCTTGATAGACTCAGAGGTATCAGATGGCTGTTTTATCTACACACGGATCCAGTGAGCCAGCAATTCCTGAGATAAATTATTCCCATGTGACGAGACAGTACCATGGGGAATCCAAATTGGGAAATCTCCTAGCACAAACTAGCCACAGGAGGTTATTCCAGGCAGCTGCTTCTGCCTCTCATGCAAATTTCTGCTCAGCAAGTACATTCACATAGTGTGCATGCATGCTCGGTCATGTCTGAATCTTTGCAACACTTTGGACTGTAGCACACCAGGCTCCTCTGTCCATGGGATTCTCCAGGCAAGAATACTGGAAGGTTGCCATTTCCTTCTCCAAGGGAAGGGATCTTCCCGACCCAGGGGTCAAACCCGTGTCTCCTGCATCTCCTGCATTGGCAGGCAGATTCTTTACCACTGAACCATCTGGGAAACAGCAAGTCCATTCACTTGGCATATATTCAGATTCACATAGATAGAGATGTATATTTTAAAGCTCATTAAACCCTATGTTATCCCTTTTGGGAAAGAAGAGAAAAGTCTGGGGTTTCCCCTCATACACACACATCTGCCGTAGTCTTAATGAGATTTCCTTTAAGTAACACAACTTAAAGTTGTTTCTAAGAATTCTAAACCAAACCAAACTGTAAATGTTGACATCTTGATATACATCATTGAGATCCTTTCTACAAGTTCCTGATGTGGAATGTTCTAAACATAATGTGAACAATACCATCTCTATGCTAATACCAATAGCATACTGAAAATCTTGGAAGTATAATTCTTAGAAAAACACAAATATCACTAATCATGGAAAGGAAGGAGAATCAAGAATGTCCACTTTTCCTGTGATTTTCCAGTTACAAACAGTGGTTATGCACGACCTTTTCACCGCAACCATTCTGATAAAGACCTCCTTGGGAGCTGCAATGGGGGACCTGGCCCGGCTGAGCCTTCGGCATTCCAACTGTTGAAAGCTTTGACCCTTATCTTAACACCACCTAACCCTTCACCACCACTGCAGCCAATGCTGCAAGAGTAATCTAGCAAGAGAAGTTTCAGTGTCCATGCCTGTAGAAACCTGGTCCTGCCTGAAATCAACCTGTAAGAAAATTCCATTAATGATGTCAAATCTGAACCAGGTCTCCAGGCAACTGATGACAAGGGATCGAAACACTGCATCCCAGAAAAGCCAAGGCAACCAGTAGGTGACACGGGCTGTGTTCTTAAATGTGTCAGTCTGCACAATGTCTACCTTTTGGGTGGTAGGCACCAAACAGATATCAGGTCTCACAAACCAGCAGGGCTTAGTAGAACAGACACCTCACTGAAAGCCCCTCAGACCTGGGAACCTCCTGCCCATCTGGACAAGCTGCACTGGACCAAGGCAGTTTGGTCTGGACAGAACACAAATGCCTGATCAGTGCCTAGCCAAGGTGCTACCCAGGGTCTTCCCTAGACTTCACAGGATCCCTGTTATCCTAGGAAAGTGGCAGCACGTCC
>SJYC01065239.1:0-13661 GCA_006408675.1 Madoqua kirkii
GACTGAACTGAACTGATAGATTCAGTGAGGTCCCAACCAAACCCCAGTAAGTTGCCTTGTAGACATGAGCGGGGTCTATAAGCTTGAAGGCCTGGGACGTGTACAGAGGACTGTGCCTTGGGGGTGAAGTTGGTTCCCACGGGTGCGGGTCAGCAGCCCTGGGACCCCACAGGCGGCAGGTGGGGGCCGAGAGCCTCAGCGCTGGGGGAAGGTCACAGGTGCCCGAGGGGAGAGCGACCGTGGATAAGAGATGCTGCTGGGCGTCGGTGAGGACATGGAGCCGGGCGGCACACTGGCACGTCTAGTGTGCGTGGGTGCAGGGCTGGCACACGAACTTTCTTTGCTTTGTCTGCTGAGAGGGTACAGAGACAAGACCACAGCAGCAATGAACACATCTGTCCCAGATCTGGGTTTCCAACATGACTCTCTAGCAAAAGGAAGGAAACAGAGTTTCTTGAGGAAATGGCTGACCCTAGGACTGGAACCAGAAATACACAAATGCACAGGATGAGCCTGGAGCATTTGCAGCTGGAAAGTAAGAAGGTGCTCAGAAAAACAAAGCCGGAGCGCACAAAGACCGGGTGTGTGCAAGGGACGCGGGGGTTAGCTGACAGGGTTCCTAGCGGCCAGAACCGGGACAATTTGAGAAACAGTCAGCAAAGCAATGCTGTATCACAGCCTGAACATGAACCACATTCCACCTGATCAGGTGATGAGCCAGCAAGTGCGGGAGAGGAGGCAAACTGGCCATGCTGAGAATTCCAAGGAAGTTATGTGGACTCTCTGCCCCCTACGTGCAGGCTCTGCATGAGGACCTCCACCCCCAAAGCATAGGATGGAAGGGAGGGGAGTGACTTTACAGCGGAGAAGACTGCCGAGCACAGCTCAGCCCCATGATCAAGGCCAGCGTCAGCAGCCATCAATTGACAGGAGGCACCCTGGATGTGGCAGGATGAAAGGGGGCCTTTACATCTGTTTTCTTCATCCCCCAAACCCATAATCCTCATCAAATCCTGAAAAAAGCAACAGACCAGTTTCTACATCCCACAAAATGCCTGCCCAGTCTTCCTCAAAACTGTACAGGTCATCAAAACAGGGGCCGTCTGAGAGCCTGTCAGAGCCCGGAGGAGCCTGAGGAGACGGGACTGTCATGTGGGGCCTGGGTGGTGGGCCTGGAGCAGGAGGAGCACATTAGCCGAGAAGGAAGGAAGTCTAAATCAAGCACTGCCTTTAGTGAATAACAGCACGCCAATACTGCTTCACTGGTTGTGGCAAAGGTGCCGCATGAATGCAAGGTGTTAGTAACAGGGGAACTCTGGGACTGGGCACACAGGCACTCTGTCTTCACGATCAGTACTCGTATGAATCCAGCACTGCGTTAGAAAGCGCAGCCTGCTCGTTTTTGCAGCTGGACAGGCCGAAGTTAGTGCTCGCTCTCTTCCTCCCTGACAGTGTCCCTGGGGGACCCGGGGGCCCCTCCTCACCGACCCAGGCTCTGATAGACGCTGGGGCAAGGGGACCCCGTCCTGGGGGAGCTCTCTGCAGACGAGGAACGACACTGAGACGGGGCCTCTGAGGGTCTCAGATGCAGAGCTCATGCTGCACGTGGGGCTGAGGGCACGGGAAGCCCGCCTGCTCGCACGAGGGGAGCTCCGGACACGAAGACTGCACGAGCCTCAGTCTGCTCGGTGGCCAAGCCAAATCCCCAGACTGAGGGGCCAGCAGCAGACACCTGTCTTCTCAGAGCCCAGGAAGCTGGAAGTCAGAGGTCGTGGGGCCAGCGTGCCTGGGATCTGCTGCAGGCGTGTGGCCTCCACATCACGCACGGGCTCTCTCCGATGTGCTCTCGAACCAGCTCTGGCGTCTCCGTTGTAGACACTGGCCCCATCAGACCAGCCCCACCCTCACGCCTCATCTAACCCCCGAGACCACCCAAGGCCTGTCTCCAGATGCCGTCGCACTGGGCGTCAGGGTTCCCGCACGTGAATCTGGGGAGGAGGGCACCAAAGTTCAGTCCACAACAAGAAGCCAACTTGAGTCGCGATGGCAGAAGGCTGCAGAGCCCCAGCCAGCTCCCTGGTCTGAGCTGGTCTGCAGATCCAATGACCCTGTGGATGAGGGCGAGGCCATGTCCTCGAGGAAGGATCTTGTCACAGCACCAGAAACCGCCTGTCACTATTCTTCCTGGCCTTCCCTGGAGGCGCCACAGGGACACTTACCAGCGTCTGAGGAAGATGAAGCAGAAACCCCAGGCTTTCCAGGGTCCCCAAACCACCACCAGGACCACCAGTCAGAGCAGGGGCTTGTGGCAGTCAAGTGACGTGGGCCCAGTGCCCCCCGACCCCCGCGGGGGTTGCCCCCATCACAGACGCTGCAGCAGACACACAGCTGGCAGCATGCTGGCCCCCAGCCCACGGAGTCGGGGCCGCTGCTGAGGGGAGGCCTCCTCCTCCTCCTCCGAGGGCAGTGGGCCACAGCAGGAACGCCTCCCAGATGCACTGCGGGGACTCAGGGCCCAGGAGGGGGCTCCCACCACATCCCCCCTCAGTACTCCTGGGGGGCCCATGCAGAAGACGGGGGGCCTGGGGACCGCCAGCCAATGATCACAGACTTAACCGGTGGGGACTCCCGCCGCAGCCGCGTGCGTGCCCGCAGCAGATCCCGGCAGGGAGCCCAGCCGTCAGGGGTGGGTCTTTCCATGCCCGCTAGTGAGGCCGGTGGGAGAAGCGGTGGCATCTGCCCACTGCCCTCCTCAGAGCAGGGCAGCCCCCAGAGACCTGGCTCACTGGCTCGTGACACTGGCAATGCCACGTTGTTTGAACCTGATAAGCAGAAAGTAGCAACTGCCAGCTTCCCTGGTCTGCCCAGGACTTTCCTGGGTTTAAAACTGAAGTGCCACATCCTGGGAGTCCCCTCAGTTCAGGGCAAGCCCTAGAAGGCTTCCACCAGGTGGCACATCAGACTGGAGGCCGCCAGCCCCTAGGCCACTCGGGGCTCCTCACACCAGGGAATCAACCCAGGATCGCAGCGCTGGTGGGGACAGAAGGGGACTGAGCTTTCACGACAGCACTGGGTGAGCAGGCAGCAGTCTGGAAGGCAGGGGACCGTCTAGCGTGCCTCTGAGTGTCCCTGGCCCTGGAGCTAGAAACACCCAACGCAGGCATAGACCTTGGAATCACCCCCCTGGGCAGACACCCACCAGAAGCTGAGGTGCGAGCTGAGGACACAGGGATCGTGGAGTGGGCAGGGCAAGAAGGCAAGCGGCTGCCGTGGCAACGAGGACCTCGTCCTCACTTCACACGAGGCGCGTGGCGCTGCTTCCCCCCCCCCTTTTCCACTCCCCCCACCAGGCTTCCCTTGTGGCTCAGATGGTGGAGAATCTGCCTGCAATGACGGAGCCCCAGGTTCAGTGTTGGGAAGATCCCCTGGAGAAGGGGACGGCAATCTACTCCAGTATTCTTGCCTAGAGAATTCCGTGGACAGAGGAGCCTCGCAGGCTACAGTCTGTGGGGTCGCAGAGTCAGACACGACTGAGCGACTAACACTCTTTCTTTTTCACTTCTAACCTATGTTAACAATAGTTGCCCTTATATCTTGGTGTTTGTGTTACTAACACTCAACACACTCTGACACTGGTCAAGTGTTCGCCATTCTTAAAGAGAATGTTTTCCAGCTGGGCTCCCCAGGTGTTGCTAATGATAAAATCCCACCTGCCAGTGCAGGAGGCCCAGGAGACATGGGTTCGATCCCTGGGTGGGAAAGACCCCCTGCAGGAGGGTACGAGTATTCAGTTGGAGTCAGTACCACCCAGAGATGGATCCGGTGACATGAAACATCCCTCCACCTCTTTTTGGCCAGACTCATGCATCATATTAAGCAGAAGTGTGGTTTTGCCTGTTTTTATTTGGAAGGAAGCATGGTTTAAAGTGGAAGTGTGTATGCACACAGAGCTGCTGAGGAGCCTCTGCTGGCTGTTCTATTATTGTTCAGCTGGGAATCTGTTTCCCAGGACCTCCTTCCCCATATGGTTCAGGTCAGAGTTGAGCAAGAGAGGAACTTGTGTGCAGCTGGAAAGACAGGAGCAGGCGGTGGCTGCCACTCTCTGAAGGGTGGTTGTAGCCATGCATGGGCTCTAACAGGGCAGCTGTGACCAGCAGATGCTGGCTGCCTTCTCGCCCACCTCTACCCCCTGCCCTTCAGCCACCTGCTGCCCTCCAGGCCAAACCGGGAGCCCTCCTGGGCCTTCTCAGGCAGTAGCATCCCCAACTGTTCCCTCCTGGAACCTACTTTCTGGTGCTTGCCTTTAAAAGGCTGCATTCATGCTCCAGATCCGACGTCACTCCCCCAAACAGTGAGCCCCAGTGGTCCTCCGATGGAAGAAGCCCTTCCCCAGTCTCCCCAGCCCATCAGCTCTTTGTAGTCTTCACAACACTTCCCACCATTCTTGCTCAAATGTGCCTCTGCCTAGGAAACCAGGCACTCCACCAGAGGGGCTGCATCTGCCGTGCTCACAGCTGTGCCCCTACAGCCTCTGGCTCAGAAGGGCCCTGGGCACCTCTTGGCCGAACGGGCACGGGGCGGGGGGGCACTGGGAGCACAGGGAAAGCATCCTGCACAACAGCACAGAGATGTGCACTCGTGGGTGAAGTCTGGAGAAAATACAGGAAACACAGTGAGATTCACAGCACAACAAGCTATTGGTGTAATGCTTGAAACGCACATAGCTTGACATATACCGTAATGAACGTTCAGATAACATGGGCGTGGAAAGTGGATTGGAGGGGAGGATGAGAATGGGGTGGGGGAAGGTTTGACGAGATGTGGGTGTTGTTCACAGGACAGATGACAGAACGCTGGAAAATGGCCCTGAGGCTAAAATGAAACAGGAAAAAGGACAGTGTAATAGTGTTAAGACCGCAACTCACTGGACTCTCCTCCCTCGGTGGGCGGTGGGTGGGGGGATCCACGTCCCTACCACTGGAGCCTGGGGAGCCCATCACAGCAGGGGCAGAATTGGTGGGTGTGTCGCCCTGTTTGCTGGAGTCCAGAGGCCATCACCCCGAGTGGCCACCCCCAGGTACTCTGGTTAACCATCCCAGCCAAGCCCAGCCCAGCCATCTCTGCCAAGGCCCTGACATGAGGGTGCAGAAGTCTTTAGATGACCCCAGCCCAGCCACTAGAGTCAACCCCAACTGGTCACATCTTCCCACTTGAGGCCTGAGACGTCTTGGAGCAGAGGAGAGCTGTCCTGTGGGGCCACATCTAAACTCTCAAACCACGGACTCCAGGAGCTTAAACAACAGTTGTTTTACAACCCTGATGCTGAGCCGGCTGGTTACACAGGAACAGAAAAGTGGAAGAGATGCAGGGGCAGAGGGAAGAGTCAGGCTGGCAGCAGGGCAGGCGCTGGGGGGACAGGGCAGGCAGGGTTGGCAGATGCCAGGGGCAGGAAGGGGAACTAAGTGAGGCAAAGCTAAGCATCAGTCCACACCCCCCCCCCCATCCAGCTCAGCAAGAGCCACAGTCCTGGCTCAGGTCAGAAATGGGAAAGCGGGGTCCCCTCCTACCCGCTTGCAGACCGCCCTGCCCCTCCTGCCTGGGCTCCTCCTCCACACCTTACTCTGCCCTCAGTGGAGCCCACCACCTCGAGTCTGCGGCCCGTGTCCGCCTGGTGGCCAGATCAGACAGTGGCCTCCAAGCTAAGTCCTTTGATAGCTCCTCATGCCCCTTACTCAGTGTGAAGCCAGGTGCTTTGAGACCCTGCTCAGTCTTGCCTGCATGGAGCCTGTGCTCCCAAACCCGCCCTAGCTGCCCTGACCCACCACCATCACCTATCCCCCCGTGTCTCTGCCCCAGACTTCCTTTTCCGTCCTTCCACGACGTCTGAGCCCCATTCCTTCTAGCTGCATTGTTAGCAGGAGGCTCAAGCTGCAAGCCCAGGCTGCCCACATCCTTCCCCTTCGTTCCACAGGCTCGTATTGTCTCCCCATCACGACTCCCTACAACCTTGTCCCCGTGTCCCCATTGTCCCATGATCCATAGCCGGCTCCTCCCGCGGCCTCCACCACTACACCCTCTGACCCCAGTCTCTGTTCCCAGCACCTCGCGTGTCCCGCGTCCCCTGGTCTTATGCACTACCCCGCAGCCCGTGCATTCTCCGATCCTTGGCCCCTGGCCCCGGCCCCGCGCCTCCCGGGTCCTCCGTATTCCCGGGACGCCGCGTTCCCGCGCTGCGCGTGCCGTCCTGTCCAGGTGGATGCGCGCGTTGCGTGGAGACGAGCGGAGGGCACATCCTAACCTTTGGCCCCGCCTCCCGCGCCGTGGATTGGCTCCCCGCAGGCCGGCCGGGTCGGGATTGGCTCGCGCGGCGGGCCCGTTTCACGGTGGGTAGCACCGCAGCGTGGATGCTGCTGCGTCCCGCCGCGGCCCCCGGGAGCTTGGAGCCCGAGCGGCCGGGCGGGGCCGGGCGGGGGGACCGCCGGCAGCCGCTCCGCCGCCCACCCCGGGCCCTCGCCAAGGGCAGCCCGGGGTCGCTGCCGCAGCCCGGGGCCGCGGGCGGCGGACAAAGGGCCATGCGGGGTCGGGGGACGCGGCGCGGAGCGCGCGGGAGTGGGGGGCCGCAGCGACGCCGCTAAGCGCGGCCCCGGGCGGGGCGGGGTCGGGCGCGATGCCGTGGTTCCCGGTGAAGAAGATCCGCAAACAGATCAAGCTGCTGCTCCTGCTGGTGCTGCTTACCTGCGCAGCGTGGCTCACGTACGTGCACCTGAGCCTGGTGCGCCAGGGTCGCGCGCTGCGCCAGCGGCTGGGCTCCGGGCGAGGTACGGGAGGGGGCGCGCGCCCGGGGCGGGGGGCGGTGAGGGTCCCAAGCGGCCCCGGGCCCGGGCCCTCCCCTTGCGCTCAGGTCTCGGCTCGGCCCAGAGCTGCCTGGAGATCCGGGCCTCCCTTACCAGCTCGGCAGTATCGGAGCAGGGGGCTCGGTTCGGCTCGACCCGGCCGGAACGCCGGATGACGTCAATCATGACGTGCGCGACCCCTTGAGCGTCCCCAAACTCGGGCTGACTCGGGGGTCTGGCCCGGGGCGGATAGATAGCGCCGGGGTAACAGTGGTCTTGGAGGGCCCTCCGCTACCAGGCCCTGCCAGCTGGAATTTCGCGGGGCCAAGTCCGGCTGCGCCTCCGACTCTTCCTGCTTAGCAGAGCCTCCGTTTCCCCGTCTGCTGGGAAAGAGGCTGGCGAGGATAGCTGACCCTCGCAGTCGGAAAGCTTTCTGGAGGAGGCGCCCTAGGTAAACCTGTGATCAAGGACTGAGACGCTTGTGTGTTGAGAGTAAGTCGTGGGGATTGGGGCGCAGCCTGGGGAGACCCGAACTGCCTGGAGTGGCCGCTCCCAGACTCAGGCTCACGCTCCAGTGGGAACAGACAATGAACCCACAAATCAGGTTCTGGTGAATGATGGGGGGGAGAGTCAGGGGAGGAGTCCTGCCACTTTAGGCGATTTCGGAAGGGCCCTTGGAAGTGCTGACCGTTGACACATATTTTGGGGAGGAGGAGCAGAGTGCCTAGAACAGGGCTGGGGACGGGGAGGCTGGTGATGAGAGAGAGAAGGAAGCACTTCAGGGCAGGGAAGATCCCAGCCAAGCTGTCCCTGACTCTTCTTAAGAAAGTGGGATGTCTTAAGGGTGGGTGATGAGAATCTTGCTTCCTGAGGACTCGGAACGCCGATTTTGATCCATAAAGTCCTGGCCACTCCCACCAAAGGGTCCAAAGCTCCCTGTTAAGTCCTACACCCAGGCCAGGGGTCAGAGGCTGGTCCCAACCTACCCCTCTCCAGGGTGCACGCATCTTGCAGCTACCAGATCCTCTAGGGGCCTCCAGTTACCATCACATAAGGCAGGACCCTACAGTGCGACCCAGTGACACAAAACATAACCAGCCTCCTACCTAGCTGCCTTGTGTTTTTCTGAGCAACCACAGTTCTCCCCAACCTGACTTCCTGAGCAGCCAGGGAGCCTAACTCAGCAGCTAGGAGGGGGCGGAGGTGTAGGAACCCCATTTCTAAGGCCTCGCCTTGTCTCAGCTGGACCGGCAGGGAGGCCGTCCTGCTGTTCCTGAGTGGGCAGCAGCTGTTCAAGGTTACAGACCATCAAACCCTCGCGCAGCTCCAGCCAGGAGCAGCCCCAGCCGGCGGGCCTCACTTCCTGCCTGGCGGCCTGGCTCCACCAGGGCAGGGCTTGTGGAAGCTAAGCAGCTGAACGTGTCTGACGCCTCCTGACTGTCCTCTCAGTACTGTCTTCACTCCCACCAGAAAGGCTACCTGCCCCGTGTCCAGTAGCCTGTGCAGGAAGAGGTCCTAGGCGGAGGGGCCGGCAGGAGGCCATCCAGATCTCACTGCGCTTGGGCTTGGCCCTGCAAGACTGTGGTGGCAGCCTGGGTGTGGCTCCCCCGCAGAAGTTTTCCAGCATAGAGTTACCTTGGCGGGCGGGGAGCATCGGGGCCAGGCTGTGGGGGTTTTGCCAGAAGCCTCTTAGGGGCTCAGCTCCCAGCCGGACGAAGGACAGTGACTAGGGAGAACCAAGCAGACAGGCACCGCTGGGGTCTCACAGGCAGGAGACCATGGGTAGCCCCTCCCCCCGAGAAGGGGCCCAGGCCAGCTGTGCCAGCGTGGGACTCTCGCTTCTGGGGTCTGGATCGGAGAGCAGGCATAGACGTGGAAGCAGACTTGGCCCTGGAGCAGAGGGGTTCCTGGACTGGGGGCCCCTGGATGGGACAGTGAAGCCTCACCTTCAGTGGCTAAGACCCCAGGGTATGGGACCCCTTGGTCCACAGCTTGAGGAGGAGGCTTGGGACATTGAGGGCGTTGAGGTATGCAGGTGGTCTGCCCAGGCCTGGGGGTTTGGGGTGTGCCGTGTTCTAGGGAAGTCCACAGAAGGGGTCCCAGGACAGCCTCCCGCAGGCCAGCCAGACCAGCATGCCAGGGCTCCTTTGGGCCGGGACCGTGGCCGCAAGGACAGCAGGTGGCACGTGGGCCGGGGCTTGCCTGACAGCTGGCTCCAGCACTAGCACTTGGCTCTCAGTTCTGGGAGGGAAGCAGACACAAAGCACTCCAGCACGCGGGAATCATGCTGCGTGCACAGAGCCGTCCCGGGGGCCTTCCGGAGGCAGGGTCACCGATGAGGCCGCCCAGTCAGAGTGCACGCTCAAGCACGTGTGCCAGGGCACACACACATACCTGCTGCCTCACACCAGTGGGGCTGGGAGAGTCGGGTGGAGGACTCAGGCAGGGCCATCCCCACAGAGGCGGGCGGTGGCAGAACAGCCCGGTAGAAGGCACTTCGCTGGGGGCAGGAAGGGCCATCGGGCAACAGGAAGGAGCAGATATGGGGAGGGGAGGCTTTGAAGGGGACACCGCTGGCCATCCTGCCGCCAACTGACCCTGGCAGCAGGGGCTGAAGAGCCTGGGTCCCACCCACAGCCGCTCTGCCACCCACAGACGGCGAGAAGCTGAGCGGTGTGACCGACGGCCGGGGCGTCCACACTGCACTGGCCACGCAGAGGGCAGAGGACTCCAGCGAGAGCCGCGAGGAGGAGCCGGTGGTGAGCAGGGCCACGGGGAGCAACAGAGCTGCGTGTACGAGATCCGAGATCCGAGGCCACCGTGTGCCAGAGGCTGTGGGCAGGGGTTGCGGCCGCTCATGTGCCCAGGCCTGGGGGGACGCAGGTGCTGCACGTGGGGTGATGGGGGTCTTCCGGTGTGCATATGGCTAGGGTGTGATGGATTCGGGGCTTCGTGGCTAGATGTGGAGAGCCGCGTGGCAGGAACCGGCGTGCGTGGCTGGCTGTGCCACACACTGCGCACGTGTGTGTGTGTGTGTGACTTTTTCCTGCCCTTACACTTCTCAGCTGTGACCTTGGTGCCCTATCTCTCCCGCAGTCTGAAGGTCGGGACCCAGGCGTGCTGTTTCCGGCGGGGGCTGGGAGACCCCTGGTGCTCAACCTCACCCGTCAAGTGCCGGCATGGCGGGAGGAGGTGAGGTCCTCTGGGGCTCAGGCGGGGAGGGTGGGGGGCCGCTGGGCGGCCGGTAAGCCCCACTCCCCCGCAGTACAAGGGGCAGGTGAATCTGCACGTGTTTGAGGACTGGTGCGGAGGCGCCGTGGGCCAGCTCCGGAGGAACCTGCACTTCCCGCTCTTCCCTCATGTGAGTGCTGGGGGCGGTGTCCCCGGTGCGCGGGGGTGGGCAGGCACCTTGACGTCAGCGGCCGCTATCCCCCCAGACTCGCACCACCGTGAAGAAGCTGGCTGTGTCCCCCAAGTGGAAGAACTACGGCCTCCGCCTCTTCGGCTTCATCCACCCGGCGAGAGATGGTGCGGGGGTGGGGGCGTGGGGGTGGGTGTGGCGAGTGCCCCGCCCACCCCTGAGCCCTGTCTTATGGCCTAGGCGACGTCCAGTTCTCTGTGGCTTCGGATGACAACTCGGAGTTCTGGCTGAGCCCAAACGAGAGCCCAGCGGGTGCCCAGCTGGTGGCCTTTGTGGGCAAGGTATCCCCACCCGCCCCCTCCGTCCACACCCCTTGTCTTTACGGGCCTCCTGTGGCCAGGGGGGCCGCTGGGCGGCCGGTAAGCCCCACTCCCCCGCAGTACAAGGGGCAGGTGAATCTGCACGTGTTTGAGGACTGGTGCGGAGGCGCCGTGGGCCAGCTCCGGAGGAACCTGCACTTCCCGCTCTTCCCTCATGTGAGTGCTGGGGGCGGTGTCCCCGGTGCGCGGGGGTGGGCAGGCACCTTGACGTCAGCGGCCGCTATCCCCCCAGACTCGCACCACCGTGAAGAAGCTGGCTGTGTCCCCCAAGTGGAAGAACTACGGCCTCCGCCTCTTCGGCTTCATCCACCCGGCGAGAGATGGTGCGGGGGTGGGGGCGTGGGGGTGGGTGTGGCGAGTGCCCCGCCCACCCCTGAGCCCTGTCTTATGGCCTAGGCGACGTCCAGTTCTCTGTGGCTTCGGATGACAACTCGGAGTTCTGGCTGAGCCCAAACGAGAGCCCAGCGGGTGCCCAGCTGGTGGCCTTTGTGGGCAAGGTATCCCCACCCGCCCCCTCCGTCCACACCCCTTGTCTTTACGGGCCTCCTGTGGCCTCGGCTGCCTGTCCCCTTCAGCTTCTCAGGAAGGGGTCCTGGGTGGGGCTGGTGCCCCAAGGAGAGGGCAAGCACCCTGCCCTTTTCTGTTGCCCTCCAGACGGGCTCAGAGTGGACGGCGCCTGGAGAGTTCACCAAGTTCAGCTCCCAGGTGTCCAAGCCCAGACGGTGAGTGACTGGGAGCAGATGTGAGAGGACGGGGTGACGCGTGGAACTGCTGCTGCTGCCCTGGAACTCGCCGCTCCTCAGGGGCCCCTGGGGTGCAGCAGGCCGGCCCCTGACTCCTCCTGTCCCCAGGCTCATGGCCTCTCGGAGGTACTACTTTGAGCTGCTACACAAGCAAGATGACCGCGGCTCGGACCACGTGGAAGTGGGTGTGAGTGCAGCTGCCCCCCTCGGGGGCTTCTGGAGGGCCCCCCCCCGCCCTGCCCTGCCCTCTTCCTGGCCGCTCCCCCGAGAGCAGCGGCGTGAGCCCCCCAGGACTTCCCATCTGGCTGACAAAGCAGCTGCTCAGGGGCGGGACTTGCGCTCCTCCGTGCCTGCTCCGCAGCTGCACAGAGAAAGCGGCCCTGAGCAGACTCGAGAGAGACACTCACAGGGAGACCCAAGGGGGGCAGAATTCGGGGTGCAGGATGAGCTCCTGGTCTCAAGAACAGTCTTCTGGAACTCCAGGCGGTCTGGTGGCCAGATCAGGCAGGGCTTCCTCCTGAGAATGAGGCAATGGGATTTGCATGTCAGGGAAAACACTCTAGCCACTGCCTGTTGGGAAGGATTTTCGCAGGTGACCATAGGTCCCTGAACCCGCAGGTCCTGGGGGGTGGGGGGCGATGCCCAGTGACTGAGCCTGAGTTTAGCTGGATGTGGGCTGGTGACCAGGGGGGCTGGGGTGTTGCAGGTGTCTGGTTTGTGTGTGGAGGGCATCACCCCAGCTCAGCTTGGCAGAGGGTCTAGCCTGGAGGTGCAGATTTCAGGTCATCTTGTGGAAGCTGAGGGGCAACTAAGGGCCCAGGATGAGCTGGGAAGGGAGGAGGGCCTGGGACAGCCCCCAGGAGCTCAGCATGAGAGGGGTGGGAGAGAGCCTGCAAGGGAGACTGAGAGGCACAGAAGCAGGAGAGGTGGGGACAGGGAGGCCGCTGGGAGCCACTGGGGCTCTCCCGTGGAAGGCCAGCTCTGACCTCCAGCAGGGCAGTGGCCGTAGAGTCACCAGCAGGTGGGGGCGGAGGTCATAACCAGAAGGCCAGAAGCGCCCAGGATGGCAGGAAAGGCCTGGAGGGAGCAGAGGAGACCCTCACCTTCTCCCAGGGACCCCAGCCTCCTGGGCCTCCGCAGCGTCCCTGCCCTGCCTTCTTAGGACTCCTCTCCTGTCCACCCGCCCAGCTTTCTACATCCTTAAAGGCGTTGCCCTGCTAGCTCCCCGTCCCCATGCCAGGAAGATCCACTCCTCCCTGACCCAGGGTGTCCCCCCGCACCCCCTTCCTTTGGCCCTGACCACCCTCTCCAACCCCCAGTGGCGAGCATTCCTGCCGGGCCTGAAGTTCGAGGTCATCGGCTCTGCTCACATCTCCCTCTACACAGGTGGGAGCCAGAGCCTCTGGGGAAGGGGGCGGTGCCTAAGGTGGTCTCTGGGGTGGCTGGATGTGGGTGAGGAGGGCTCTGTGAACTCCTGGGGGACCTGACACATTCTCTGCCCCTAGACGAGTCAGCCCTGAAGATGGACCACGTGGCTCACGTGCCCCAGTCTCCTGCCAGTCACGTGGGGGGGCGGCCGCGGCAGGAGGAGCCCAGAGCTGACATGCTGCGGCCGGACCCCCGAGATGCCTTCTTTCTCAGTGAGTGGGGCTCGCGCACAGGGTGGAGGGGGTGTCAAGACGAGGGTCTGGGCCACAGTGTGGCCTCCCTTTCACAGCGCCTCGGGTGGAGCCCTCGGATCTAGAGAGTGTGCTGGAGCCCTGCGCCTACGCCCCGACCTACGTGGTCAAGGACTTTCCCATCGCAAGATACCAGGGACTGCAATTCGTAAGTGCCCCTCGCCAAGGTCTTCCCCGAGACCCAGCCTCCCTCCCACCAGGGTCCCCGAGGCCGCCTCCAGACCCTCTGGAGACGGCCCGCCCTCTGCCCGCCCCAGGTGTACCTGTCCTTCGTGTATCCCAATGACCACACGCGCCTGACTCACATGGAGACGGACAACAAGTGCTTCTACCGGGAGTCGCCGCTGTATCTGGAAAGGTGGGCGGCGGGCGGTGCCCGGGAAGAACGGGCGGGCCTGGGCCGCCGGTCTCTGACGCCCCGCCCGCCGCCCCAGGTTCGGCTTCTACAAATACATGAAGATGGACCGGGAGGAGGGCGGGGAGGACAGAGAGGAGGTGCAGCGCCGAGCCTTCCTCTTCCTCAACCCCAACGGTGAGTGCCCACAGCGACCCCACCCCCAGCTGGGTGGCCCTGCAGAAGCTCACGCGCGCTTCCCACAGACTTCCTGGATGACGAGGACGACGGAGCGCTGCTCGACGCCGGCCTGGGGCCCACCGAGGCCCCC
>SJYC01065240.1:0-11554 GCA_006408675.1 Madoqua kirkii
CCCCCTCTTCTTGGGCCGCGCCCCGCCCCCGCGGCCCGCAGCCCGGCCTTCCAAGGTGTACGTGACACGCGTGCGGCCCGGCCTGCGGGCGCCCCCCGGGGCCCCGCCGCTCAGCGCACGCGGCCCGCCCCGGCCGCCCTTGCCTGGCGTCTTCCTGCGCCCCCGACCCCTACCCAGGGTGCCACTGCGGGCGCCCCCACGCCCACCCCGGGCTCGAGGCCACAGGACGAGCAGCCTCCCGGCCACAGAGCTGAGAGCCCCGGCCCCGGCGCAGGCCACCCTGGAGGGCAGGGCGCGCGCGCCGGAACTCGCGGCCCCCACGGCGGACTCCAACTCTTCCTCTGAAACGCAGCCCGTGACCTCCTTCCTGAGCTTGTCCCAGGTGTCCAGGCCACAGCTGCCTGGGGAGGGCGAGGAGGACGAGGAGGAGGAAGGGGACGATGACGAGGAAGGGGCGCCCGGCGACGAAAATGCGTCGGAGGACAGCGAGGAGGCGTTAGGCCTGGTGCGCGGCCGCTGGCGCGAGGACGCCATCGACTGGCAGCGCACGTTCAGCGTCGGCAACGTGGACTTCGAGCTGCTGCGCTCTGACTGGAACGATCTGCGCTGCAACGTGTCCGGGAACCTGCAGCTGCCCGAGGCCGAGGCCGTGGACGTGGTGGCCCAGTATATGGAGAGGCTCAACTTGCGCCACAGCGGGTACGGGGCGGGGGTGCTGTGGGTTGCCGTGGGCGGGGCTTGGCCTCGATGGACCCTCGGCTCTTCCCCAAGGTCTATCAAAGCACTGCTCTGGGGTGGTACGCACACACGCGCACACACACGCACACACACGCACACACAATTGTCAGAAAGTGTCTTTTCTCCCTTCAGGGTCCCTGTCCTGTGTTAGGAGCCTCCCCCTACCACCCAGGGCTGGCTCCTCTGTCCTGCACCTCCATACCCCCTGCCTGCCACCTTGGACCTGGACTTGGACCTAAGGATGGGTCTGAGCCACCCAGGTCTTTCCTCGAAATACATACACACACACACATACATGATCAAGCTAAGAACCCCAGGATCCCTCCCCCGCCCAGCACCGTGGTGACTGGGGTCTTAGTTCCTGCCCCATTGACCCCTCTGACCGGGCCCCCCAGGCCCCAGCAACTGAATGCTGTCTCCACCTCAAGCAGGTGTGGGGCTGGAGAATGTGAACCCCAATTTGCCCTGACGGGTTCTTAGAACTACGCTGAGCCCTTAAGGAGGGGCAGGACCTGCAGACAGAAGGGACAGGCAAAGGCTGGCCAGGAGGCTGGTGGGCAGAAGGCAGGCCTCATGGACATTGCAGGGCAGGTTCAGGACTCATTCTTGCCTCTGATACAGAGTTTAGAGCAGGACACGTGTTTGGCCCATCTGGATCACAGACGAAGGTGTGGCAGCCTTGGAGAGGAGGGGGTGGAAGGCGGAGCCTGTGACCTACAGGCTTGATTCAGGGCAGCGATGGGACGGCCTGGACCCTTGGCAGAGGCACGGGCAGATCGACTCTAGGTGGCTGAAAAAGCCAGCGTGCCCTCGGCTCTGAGCCTCCTGAGAGCAGCTCATCATCCCAGCGTATGAGGGCCTCTGTCCAACAGAAAGGTCACAGCTGCAGCCCCATCCTCTGGACAGGACAAGGGCGCGCATGGCCCCAGGAGCAAAAGCAGAGACGCAGAGCCTTTGGGGCAGCAAGGCCCTGACACTTGGGGAGCCCGTGGTGGGGATGGGCATGGGGCGAGGGGAAGAGTCCAGACCCCTGGAGGTCACACTGGTAGGCTCCCAGGTGAGTGATGCCGGCTGTACAGGGGATCACGTGGCGGAAGAAGAGCAACCTAGTCAAGCGCAGGGCCCTGTAGGGAGGAGAAACCACTGTTTGTGGGCGGAGTGGAGGTGAGGTGCTCAGGGCCGGGGGGAAGGGGAAGGGCCAGAGGCTTCTTCCCAGGAGAGCAGGGCAGCCCTGAGCTTGCCAGGGAGGCCAAAAGGAGGTTTCTCAGAGGAGGTATCTAGGACCCCGGAGGCGGCGGGTGGGGAGGACAGGGCCCAGCATCCAGGTGGGGGCACCCAGGACAGAGCTCTCCTCCCAGAATAGGAAGCTCGCTTGTTTGCAGGATAAGATACTGAGACGAGTCAGAGACGTTAAGGCATCTGAATCCTGTCCTGGGGGCAGCGGGTCCCCCTGAAGGTTTCTGAGCGTGTGGCTGTAGACAGCAGCGGGGAGGAGCGAGGGCCGGCCTGGGCGTGGGGACGCCTCCTTCGCGGGGCGTCGGGGGAGGAGGAGGCCTGAAATGTGGGTCTGCCTTCTGAGACGGCAGGCCCCTCAGGCCTTGGCCTTGAGGGGGTATGGGATGGGTGGGGACTGGGACACCTGGCCGCTGGGGGAAGAGGTGCGTGGCAGCGCCCTCAGTCACTTGAGTGGCCGCCTTTCTGCGGCGGTGATGGGGGTCCGGGGGCCTCCACTCTGCTGCTGACCAAGCTCCGCCCCCAGGCGATACGCTCTTCTGCGCATCGTGAACGTGGAGAAGCGCCGGGACTCCGCGCGAGGAAGCCGCTTCCTCCTGGAACTGGAGCTTCAGGAACGCGGCGGGCGCCGCCTGCGCTTGTCTGAGTACGTCTTCCTGCGCCTGCCTGGGGCCCGTGCCGGCGACACTGAGGAAGACCGAGAGAGGCCCGAGCCCGAGCCCGCCGCAGCCTCCTCCGCGCGCCCCGACGGCCGCCCGGAGCTGTGCCGGCCACTGCGCCTGGCCTGGCGCCAAGATGTGATGGTGCACTTCGTCGTGCCGGGTGCGCGGGGTGCGGCGGGCGGCGCTGCCTAGGACTGCGGGGCATGGGGGGACCACCCGGGGCTGCGGGGCGTGGGGGAACCGCCTAGGGCTGCAGGGCGTGGGGGGACCGCCTAGGGCTGCGGGGCGTGGTGGGGACCACCGGGCTGGGTCCAGGTGGGCAGTGTCCCCATCCTCCTCCAGTGAAAAACCAGGCGCGCTGGGTAATACAGTTCCTGGCGGACATGGCCGCACTGCACGCGCGCACAGGAGACTCCCGCTTCAGTGTCGTCCTGGGGACTTTGAGAGCGAGGACATGGACGTGGAGCAGGCCCTCCGCGCCTCGCGGCTGCCCAGGTAGCGGCACCCCCGCTCCTTTCGGGGAGGGTGGGCCCAATCTTTCCTCCTCCCCAATAGAGGTGGGTTTCCCTGCCCCCACCCCGCCCCCAGAGGTCGCGGTGTGCGATCCCACCCGCTCGTCCCCTCTCCCAGATACCAATACCTGAGGCGAGCCGGGAACTTTGAGCGCTCCGCGGGGCTGCAAGCTGGAGTGGACGCGGTGGAGGTGCGTGGCCAGGGTGGGGCTGGCCGGAAAAGCCCGCTGAGCTGGGGCGGGCGCGCCCTTCCGGAGCGGAGGGCGAGGCTCAGACCTCCCCGCTGTCCCCAGGATGCCAGCAGCATCGTTTTCCTCTGCGACCTGCACATCCACTTCCCCCCCAGTATCCTAGACGGCATCCGCAAGCACTGCGTGGAGGGCAAGCTGGCCTTCGCGCCTGTGGTCATGCGGCTGAGCTGCGGGAGCTCACCAGGGGACCCGCACGGTAATGCCCTGGATGCCCCCCAGGGAGGCCCGGGGTCCCACCAATGCCAGGGTGAGATCTAGGCTCCCCAGGGGCCTCCCAACCTGCCAGGTAGGCCTGGGGCCCCTTCAGGGTTCCCTGTAATGCCCGGGACTCCTTGTGGTGTCTAGGAACCCCACAGTGCCCAGGACCCAAGTTCCCCACCCCAGTAACCCCAGGGTCATGCTGGGCCTCTAGGAACCTCCTCCAGCACCCAAATCATGCCCAGGGTCTGAGGTATGGCCGGCCCACCAGCCTTGCAGGGCCTGGTGTCTGAAGGGCACGCCCTCCCCGCCAGGTTACTGGGAGGTGAACGGCTTCGGCCTCTTCGGGATCTACAAGTCTGACTTTGACCGTATTGGAGGCATGAACACTGAGGAATTCCGGGACCAGTGGGGAGGCGAGGACTGGGAGCTCCTGGACAGGTGACCCCCCCACCCAACACACAGAGACAGATAGGTCCACGTCCTGCCCTCTGGGAGGGGCCCGGGGTCCTCACTGCTGACAAGACTGCTGTCTCCCTCCTGCTACCCCCAGGATCCATCAGCCTAGAGAGATTCTAGATGCCCCCACTCCCCTAAACCCCTTCCTAGCTCCAGGGTCCTATAGGATCTGGCGGTGGCCCCGGGGTCCGCCTGGCCCCAGCGGGGTCCTGCAGTAGTGGAAGCCTCCACTCCCGCCCTTGGACCTGGTTCCATTCCATCCCACCCCACCGTTCTGTAGGCTCAAGGGCCGTGCTGACACCCGCCCTCCCCCGGCAGCGTCCAGATCAAGGGCAGCCCCATTCACCCCCATCCCGTCTTGACCCCAGGCTGCGGGGCAGCCCTGACCGCCCCACGCTACCCGCAGGGTCCTGCAGGCAGGGCTGGAGGTGGAGCGACTCCGAGTGCGGAACTTCTACCACCACTTCCACTCCAAGCGGGGGATGTGGGGCGCGCGCAGCCGCGAGGCCGCCCGGAAGGAGGCCACCCGGAAGGAGGCCCCTTGAGGACCAGCGACCCCTCCCAGCCCCACCCGCCGGCCTGTGCTGGCAGCTGGAGGCCAGGCTCAGAACCTGGACCCTGGGGGCCCGGCGGGCTCATCCCGGGGCACAGCCACCATCGTGCCTGCCCGCTCGGGCCCCCAGGCCCTGCGCCCCCGGCCCCTCCCAGAGAGGCGGCCTCTGTAGCCGGCGGGGCCCAGGCTCGGCCCCCACGCCCCATGCAATGATTTCTGTGAAATTTTGCCGTAGCGATGACATTGTTTTCAGGATTTCCAAGAGTTCTGTCTGTTCCATTTTTTATTCAGAATGAAATGAAATATTTTTTTTAGTTCTGACTCGCTCGCTGTGCCTGGTTGTCTTGGGGGGCAGAGGGGCCTGGGCACTGTGCCTACTCCTGACACCCCTTCCTGACCTGAGCTTTGGACACCGTGCTCATCCTACCTTCCCCCACCCTCACGGCTTCCTGCCTCTCCAACACCTTCCTTTGGAGCTTCCAGCCTGAGGAGAAGGGGCTTTGGAGCTCCTCCCACCACCCTGTGCATGGGGCCAGTCAGGGGCAAGGCACAGGGCCTTCCCCCCAGCGAACAAATAATACCTGACCATGTCCTCAGTCTCATTCAAAGTGGAAACAGCGCTGGATGTGAGTCCTGCCCCATCCTCCTCAAAGATGTGGGAGCACTCAGCACCCGGGACTGGGGCAGGGGATGTCCTATGACCGGGTTGGGGGATATAGTTAGGACTCAGTTGCCATGAATGGAGACCCCAGTGCAGACTGCTTTAAGTGTAATGAGAGGTTTGCTTGACTGTTTTCATGTAACCCTCGTTCAGGGTCAGGAGCCCCGGGAGTGTCAGACACACTGGACGATGCTGTCGGCAGCCAGCTCTCCCTGGGCTGCCTGGTTCTGGGTGCACCTGCCCATGAGTCCCTTGTGGCCACTATAACAAATTTTCAGGAACAAAATGGAATTTCCTGTCTTACAGCTCTGGACATCGGAAGTCCTAAAATCGAGGTCTCCAGCCTGCATTCTCTCTGGAGGCTTTAGGGGTGAATCTGCTCCCCTCCTCTCCCGGTTCCTAGAGGGCACCGGGACTCCCTGGTGCGTGGGCTCTCCCTCCATCCTCAGAGCCCTCAGCTTACCCTCTTCATCTCACTCTCACCTCTGCTGCCATCGTCATCTCTCCCCCTCTGACCCTCCTGCTTGTAAGGACCCTTACGATGGCACTGGAGCCACGCAGATGCCCCGGGACAGTTGCTCCACCTCCACAGCGTCCTCCACGGACGGGAGCACTCCGTACTGCCACAATGTCAGTCCTCCCCAACTTGACTCGATGCAATCCAAACCAAAATCCCACCAGCTGGGACTTCCCTGGTGGGCCAGTGGTTAGGAATCTGCCATACAAAGCCTCTCCTGCCACGGAGGTGACGGCCAGAGGCTCTGGGGATTAGGGCATGGACAACCTCAGGGCTGTCACTCTGCGTGTGCCCTTATTCCGTGGGAAGGCAGCATGTCCGCACAGAATTCCAAACAGTTCTCTCAAGATTTACCTCACCATGGGGAGGATTTCAGTGAAAGAGGGATCAGGCCCTGGGAAGGCCCCAGGGATACCCACGGCACTCAGCTCTGTGGCTGCGGACCAAGGCAGCCAGTGGGTGTCTGTGAACATTAAGCCGCTTGTGACTCGAACTTCACCCCAGGTCCTCCTGGTTCATAGTGGGCGAGTGCCCACAAGGCGGAGGACACAGCAGACCTGCCTCCTCAAGCTACCAGATGCCCCCGCTCATACTGTCCACTCCTCCCTAATTGGCTAGTTCAGAAGGAATGGTCCCCAATCACAGATATTTGTAACAAGAAAAAACTAGCAGTGAAATTAAGAATGTTATTCAGTCGCTCAGTCATGTCTGACTGTGATCCCATGGACCGCAGCACGCCATCCTTCCCTCACCTTCATAATCTCCCTGAGTTTGCTCAAACTCATGCCATCCAACCATCTCATCCCGTCACCCCCTTCTCCTCTTGCCCTCAGTCTTTCCCAGCATCAGGGTCTTTTCCAGTGTGTCAGCTCTTCACATCAGGTGGCCAAAGTACTGGAGCTTCAGCTTCAGCATCAGTCCTTCCAATGAATATTCAGGACTGATCCTTTAGGATTGACTGGTTGGATCTCCTTGCAGTCCAAAGGACTCTCAAGAGTCTTCTCCAACACCACAGATCAAAAGCATCAGTTCTTCAGTGCTCAGCTTTCTTTATGGTCCCACTGTCACATCCATACATGACCACTGGGAAAACCATAGCTTTGACTAGACAGACATTTGTCAGCAAAGTAATGTCTCTGCTTTTTAATATGCTGTCAAGGCTGGTCATAGCTTTTCTTCCAGTGGGCAAGCATCTTTTAATTTCATGGCTGCAGTTACCATCTGCAGTGATTTTGGAGCCCCAGGCCCCAAAATAAAATCTGTCACTGTTCCCATTGTTTCCCCATCTATTCCCCATGAAGTGATGGGACCGGATACCGTGATAGTTTTCTGAATGTTGAATTTTAAGCCAACTTCTTCACTCTCCTCTTTCACCTTCATTAAAACTTCCTCTTCGCTTTCTGTCATAAATATGGTGTCATCTGCATATCTGAGGTTACTGATATTTCTCCTGGGAAACTTGATTCCAGCTTGTGCTTCATCCAGCCCGGCATTTCGCATGATGCCCTCTGCATAGAAGTTAAATAAGCAGGGCGACAATATACAGCCTTGACGCACTCCTTTCCCTATTATGAGCCAGTCTGTTGTTGCATGTCCATTTCTAACTGTTGCTTCTTGACCTGCATACAGGTTTTGCAGGAGGCAGCTAAGGTGGTTTTGTATTCCCATACCTTTCAGAATTTTCCACAGTTTGTTGTGATCCACACAAAGGCTTTAGCATGGTCAGTGAAGCAGAGGTAAATGTTTTTTCTGGAACTCTTGCTTTTTCTATTATGCAGCGGATGTTAGCAATTTGATCTCTGGTTCCTCTGCTTTTTCTAAATCCAGCTTGTACATCTGGAAGTTCTCAGTTCATACACTGTTGAAGCCTAGCTTGAAGGATTTTGAACATTACTTTGCTAGCACGTGAAATGAGTGCAATTGTGTGGTAGTTTGAACATTCTTTGGCATTCTTTGCCCTTTTGGGGGAATGGAATGAAAACTGACCTTTTCCAGTCCTGTGGCCACTGCTGAGTTTTCCAAATCTGCTGGCCCACTGAGTGCAGCAGCATCATCTTTCAGGATTTGAAATAGCTCTGCTGGAATTCCATCACCTCCACTAGCTTTGCTCGTAGTGACGCTTCCTAAGGCCCACTTGACTTCACAGTCTAAGATGTCTGGCTCTAGGTGAGTGGTCACACCATCGTGATTATTTTGGCAGTGAAGATCTGTTTTGTATCTTTCTTCTGTGGATTCTTGCCACCTCTTCTTAATATCTTCTGCTTCTGTTAGAGAGTTTGTGCCCTTTATCAAGCCCGTCTTTATATGAAATGGTCTCTTGGTGTCTCTAATTTTCTTGAATAGATCTCTAGTCTTTCCCATTCTATTGTTTTCCTTTATTTCTTTCCATTATTCACTGAGGAAGGCTTTCTTATCCTTCTTGCTATTCTCTGGAACTCTGCATTCAGATGGGCACATCTTTCCTTTCTCCTTTGCCTTTCACTTTCTTTTCTCAGCTGTTTGTAAGGCCTCCTCAATCACTTTGCCAAAAGGGGGAGAGGGGATGTAACAGCCGGGGGAAGCATGTACATCAGAAAAATAATCACCTCTGGAAGCAGAAAAAAATAAGTCAGACACCTCATCTAATCTAGAACACACACATACCATGGTTTACCAGGCCATTCCCACAGCTGCTGTGGACCCGCTGTGTGCCAGGTGCCGCCACTGGTGAATGGGCAGACACGAGCCTCTGCCGCGAAGACTCCACATTCCAGCGAAAGGGGGGCAGGCGATGGGCACACCAGGAGACGCCTAGGATGCTAGCTGGCGGCAGCTGCTGTAGAGAAGAGGAGAGCCAGGCAAAAGAACAGTGAGCCTGAGTGAGGCTGCCGTGGTAAATAGTGGTCAGGAAAAGCCTGAGACGGTGACGTCCCAGCAAAGCCCTGAGGCTGTGGTGAGTCTGCCAGGGACACAGATGGGGGAAGGGAGGATGTCTGTCAGTGTTGCCATTTGAGCGAATTTTTAGAAATCAGTGTTAAATCCTTCTCATCACTTCTTTTCAATATTATACTGGAAGAGCTAGTTGATGCAGTAAGATAAGCAAAGGAAATGAAAGGTTTTCAGATTGAGGAAGAAGAAATACAGTTGTTTTAGTCCTTAGATGACATATATGTACAAAATCCAAAAGAATTAGCCTAGAAGAAAAAGAAAGACACTCCTGGAGCTAGTAATCAATTATAGCAAGGTTGCAGGATACAAGGTTAATATACAAGAGTCAGCTGCTTTCCTACATACTAGCAATGAACTATTTGAAATTTAAAACACAATAAATAGCATTTATATTAGCACCCCCCAAAATAAACAAATACCCAGGTAAAAATCTAACAAAACATAATAAGAGCTAAATAGGAGGAAAACTGCAAAACTGTGATGAAAGAAATCAAAAGACCTGAATCAACAGAGAGACAGTCCGTGTTCAGGACCAGAAGACTCGGCACGGCCACAACGTGCTTTTCCCGAGGTGATCTCTGTAGATTCGATACAATCCTAATCAAAGCCCCACCAACCGGGACTTCCTGCTGGTCCCGTGGTTACAAGCCCACCTCTTAATGCAGGGGATGTGGGTGTAATCCCCAGCCAGGGAACTAAGATCTCACGTGTGGTGCGGCAACTAAGCCAGCCCAGGCGTCACAGCTGCTGAGCCCACACGCCATAACCAGGGTCCACGCGCTGCAATGAAAGGTCCAGAGCGACGCAATGAAGACTCAGCACAGCCAAGTCAGTAAGCAAAACCGCTGCTACCAGAGCCGGGCAAGCACAGTGTCTCCTCCAATATTTAAAATAAGTGTCCCGCCAATCAACCAACTGACTCCTGCCTGGAGAAGCGAAAGACACAGAATAAGCAGCTTAATTACAGGAGAAGAATGAGCTTGAAGGGCTGACAGCATCCAACTCCAAGGCCTCCTATAAAGCTGCAGCAACGAGACAGCGCCGTCCTGGCAAAGGGTCAGACCGGTGGGCAGGAGAGAGCTCGGAAACAGGCCCACACGAAAGCAGCCGGGGCTTCCCAGGTGGCACCAGCTGGCAAAGAACCTGCGTGCCAGTGCAGGAGACATAGAGATGCGGGTCTGATCCCTGGGCAGGAAGATTCCCCCAGAGGAGGGCATGGGCACCCGCTCCAGTATTCTTGTACAGAATTGGGAGAGACTGGAGCAACTTAACAGGCATGTAAACGCAGCCACCTGACCTTTGAGAAAGACGCAAAGACGGTGCAATGGAGCAAAGGTGGTCTTTCCAACAAACAGTGCCGGGACAACTGGACAACAAATTAACACCAGGTGACTCACAGCCCTAAATGCAAAACACAAAACTACGAAATTTCTAGAAGATAGTGGGGAGAAAACCTAGACGACCTTGGGTGTGGTGACGCTGTAGATGCAACACGAGAGGCTGAGCCATAAAAGAAATAATTCCGGACTTCCCTGGTGGCTCAGCGGCGAAGAATCCACCTGGAGTTTGATCCCTGACCTGGGAAGATCCCACGTGCCACACAGCAACAAGCCCGTGTGCCACAGGCATTCAGCCTGAGCTCTGGAGCCTGGGAGCTACAACTGCTGGAGCTGGCACACCTGGAGGCCGCGCTCCACATCAGGAGGCGCCGCAGAGAGACGCCTGCACCCTGCAACTAGGGAAAAGCCTGTGCAGCGGAGCCCCGGCCGGCCAGCAGTGAAGAAGGGCTTCCCCGGCGGCTCAGAGGCAACGAATCTGCCTGCAGTGCAGGAGACCTGGGTTTGATCCCTGGGTTGAGAAGATTCCCCTGGAGAAGGGAACGGCTACCTACTCCAGTATTCTGGCCTGGAGAATTCCATGGATGGAGGAGCCTGGCGGGCTACAGTCCATGGGCTGGCAAAGAGTCAGACACGACTGAGTGACTTGCACTTTTCACTTTCAACTGACACACAGAACTTCATTAGAATGAGAAACTTCCGTTCTGCAAAAGACAATGCCAAAAGAATGAGAAGATAAATCACAGACTAGGAAAAAGATATTTGCAAAGGCCAGATCTGACAGAGGACCATCATTCAGAAACACAGCAAGAACTCCTAAACCCCAACAAGAAAATGAGTGACCCAGCTGAAGCGTGAGCAGACCCCTCAGCAGAGAAGACGCGCAAACGGCCTCTGAGCACAGAAGCGACATGCACGTCAGGAAACAACGGACACCACTTCGCACCTGCTGGAAGGGCCAAAATCCAGAACCAGACACAGCAAGGACCCCAAGTGCAACAGGAGCTCACACCCAGCGCGGTGGGGTGGGGGGGGTGCGGTCAGTGGGGACAGCTGGGCAGCGTCTTACAAAATCGCACTCTCACCATGCAATCAGCAGCCATGCCCCTTGGTATTTACCCAAAGGAGCTGGAAACACGTCCACACAAAAGCCTGCAAAGGATGCTTCTGGCAGCTTTATTCATAATTGCCCAAACCCGGAAACAACCAAGATGCCCTTCAGTAAGTGAATGAATGAAGAAACTGTGGTGCATTGGACAATGGAGTATTAGTCACGTAGAAAGAAACGAGCTGTCAGGCCACAATGAGACGCGAAGGAAACTTAAAGGCATGTCACTAAGCAAAAGAAGCAAACGAGAAAAGGCCACATACTGTGACATTCCAACCTGTGACATTCTGGAAAAGGTAAAACTACAAAGAAAATACAAAGATCAGTGGTTGCCAGGGGCTGGGGGACGGGCAAGGAGAGATGAACGGGCGGAGCACAGGATGCTGGGGCCACGGCG
>SJYC01065241.1:0-32340 GCA_006408675.1 Madoqua kirkii
GTGGTCATGTATGGATGTGAGAGTTGGACTGTGAAGAAGGCTGAGCACCGAAGAATTGATGCTTTTGAACTGTGATGTTGGAGAAGATTCTTGAGAGTCCCTTGGCCTACAAGGAGATCCAACCAGTCCATTCTGAAGGAGATCAGCCCTGGGATTTCTTTGGAAGGAATGATGATAAAGCTGAAACTCGAGTACTTTGGCCACCTCATGAGAAGAGTTGACTCATTGGAAAAGACTTTGATGCTGGGAGGGATTGGGGGCAGGAGGAGAAGGGAATGACACAGGATGAGATGGCTCGATGGCATTACTGACTCTATGGATGTGAGTCTGAGTCAACACCAGGAGTTGGTGATGGACAGGGAGGCCTGGTGTGCTGCGATTCATGGGGTCGCAAAGAGTTGGACCCGACTGAGCGTCTGAACTCAACTGAACTGATTCTTTCTTTGGCTGAGTAATATTCCACTGTATATATATACCACATCCTCTTTATCTCTTCATCTGTCAACAGATATTTAGGTTGCTCCCATGTTTTGGCTATTATGAATAGTGCTGCTCTGAACATTGGGGTGCATGTATCTTTTTGAATTAGTTTTCTCCAAATGTATGCCCAAGATTTGGTTTGCTGGATCATATGGTAACTCTATTTTTTTAAAAGAAACTTTCATACTGTTATCCATAGTGGTTATAGAAATTTACATTCCCACAAACAGTGTAGGAGGGTTCCTTTTTCTTTATACCCTCTGCAGCATTTATTATTTGTAGACTTTTTGATAATGGCCATTCTGACTTGTATGAGGTGATACGTCATTGTAATTTTGGTTTACATTTCTCTAATAATTAGTGATGTTGAACATCTTTTCATGTGTCTATTTGTAATCTGTATTTCTTCTTTGAATAAGTGTCTATTTAGGTCTTCTGCCCATTTTTTGATTGGGTGTGGTCGCCCGCCTCGCCGATAAGGAGAACGCCACAGACAGGATTCTTCTGACACGCAGGTTTATTGTTACAGCTCTTTTAGGAAGTGGCGAGGGCGCCGATGCAGGGAAAGCGGCCGCTTATATAGCCCAGAGGGGAGGCGTGTCAACCTCCGATTGGCTCACAACGTCAACCTCTGATTGGCTCATAAAGTTAACCTCTGATTGGCTCATAACAGAACACTGTTAGAATCCCTAATTAGCATATCTGCCTACATATATGCGAAGAACCAGGAAGCAGGAAACCGGCGCCATCCTGTAATGGCGGCTGTGGCTCCCGACAATTGGGTTGTTTGTATTTTTGCTATTGAGCTGTGTTAATATTTCATATATTTTGGAAATTAAATATATTCTTGTTGGTTGCATTGTTTGTAAATGTTTTCTCCCATTTTGTAGGTTCTTTTTGTTTTGTTTATGGTTTCCTTTCCTGTGTAAAAGTTTAGAAGTTTGAATAGGTTTCATTTATTTATTTTTGCTTTTATTTCTTTTACCTTGGAAGACTGGCATAATAAAACATTGGTTCAATTTATGTTACAGAATGTTTTTCCTATGCTCTCTTCCAGGAGTTTCACGGTGTCATGTCTTATATTTAAGTCATTAAGCCATTTGAGCTTATTTTTGTATATGTTGTAAGGGAGTATTCTAATTTCATGGATTTTTCATGTGGCTATCCAGCTTCCCTACAACTTGCTGAAGAGACTATCTTTTCCCCACTGTATATTCTTGCTCCTTTGTTGAAGATTAATTGACCATAGATGTGTGGATTTATTCCTGGGTTCTCTATTTTGTTGCCAATACCACACTGTTTTGATTATTGTAGCTTTGTAGTATTGTCTGAAATCTGGAAGGATTATGCCTCCAATTTTGTTCTTTTTCCTCAGGATTGCCTTGGTAATTCTAGGTTTTTTGTTCCATATACATTTTAGGATTATTTGTTCTAGTTCTGTAAAAAAAAATGTCATGGGTAAACAGGGATTGCATTTAATATGAAAATTGCTTTGTGTAGCATGTCCATTTTTAACAGTAGTAATTCCTCCAACCCAACAGCATGGAATGTCTTTCCGCTTCTTCAAATTGTCTTCAGTTTCCTTTATTAATGTTTTATAGTTCTCAGCAGATAAGTCTTTCACCTCCTTCATCAGGTTTATTTCTAAATGTTTTATTTTTTATGCAGTTTTAAATGAGCTTTCTTTAACTTTCTGATATTTCATTGTTAGCATAAGAAAATGCAACAGATTTCTGTATGTTATACTGTGAGACTGTAGTAGTGAACAAAATGATGAGGTCTGAGGGAACTTACTTTGCAGCAGGTACAATTTTTTTAAAAATTTACAAACACAAGACAAAATCATCTATGTGCCACAGGAGATGAAGAAACAGATTAGGAAAGAAGGTGGCACTTGAGCCAGGCCTTGAAGAACAGATAAATTTTTAACAACTGAAAATGAAGAAGGGGTTGTTTGAAGTACAAATTGGACACTTAATGAATGAAGTTGAATTGCTTTCTAATAAACAATAGCAGTACAGCAAAACATCTGTCTTTTTGCAGCTCTTAAGAATAATAGTTCATGATCATTTCCCCTTTTATTCTGAGCCTAGTGGTTCCTTTGTTCTCATTTCTTTATTTTCTACAGGTAGTCATTTTTTATGTAATAGAAATTCTGAGATAAAATACCTTGTTGGAAGTTTTGGATTTAGACATCTGGTCCCGGCACTTCATGGGAAATAGATGGGGAAACAGTGGAAACAGTGTCAGACTTTAATTTTGGGGGCTCCAAAATCACTGCAGATGGTGACTGCAGCCATGAAATTAAAAGACGCTTACTCCTTGGAAGAAAAGTTACGACCAACCTAGATAGCATATTCAAAAGCAGAGACATTACTTTGCTGACTAAGGTCCATCTAGTCAAGGCTATGGTTTTTCCTGTGGTCATGTATGGATATAAGAGTTGGACTGTGAAGAAGGCTGAGTGCCGAAGAATTGATGCTTTTGAACTGTGGTGTTGGAGAAGACTCTTAAGACTCTTGAGAGTCCCTTGGACTGCAAGGAGATCCAAGCAGTCCATTCTGAAGGAGATCAGCCCTGGGATTTCTTTGAAAGGAATGATGCTAAAGCTGAAACTCCAGTACTTTAGCCCCCTCATGTGAAGAGTTGACTCATTGGAAAAGACCCTGGGAGGGATTAGGGGCAGGAGGAGAAGGGGACAACAGAGGATGAGATGGCTGGATGGTATCACTAACTCAATGGAGGTAAATCTGAGTGAACTCCGGGAGTTGGTGATGGACAGGGAGGCCTGGCGTGCTGTGACTGATGGGGTCGCAAAGAGTCGGACATGACTGAGCAACTGAACTGAGCTGAACTGAATGTAAGAGGAGAATTTTTAATCAGTATGCCCTAGAAAACACTAAGAAAAAACATCCTGACATTGAATTAGAAGTATGAAGTTATTCCACATTCTGGAAATGGAGGTGGTAGTGGTACGTATGTGAGTATTTACCCTGTACTGAGAATTTCTCAAATGAGCTGGTATTTCAATTAAAAAGTTAGTTAGCAGTTGTTTTAGAGGTCTTTCCCCGACCCCTTTTAAAGACAGACTGTACACCCACCCTTATCCCAAAACTCCTTCAACAACTAAGTTTTTTTTACCTACTTGCTACCCTGAAAAAGTCCTAGGCTGTCCTGAACTACATTTTTTATCTATCAGCTTCTCAAAATAACTAGATATCTAATAACACTTGTATTCATAAAGATTTGGAATGGGAATTATCTAAGAAAAAAATAATCGAATACAAATTAATTTAGTCTTATAGCCAGAGGGTAGATAGGGAGTATAAGTAAATTCTGAGGGCTTCAGTATTACATGAAGTTATGCATGAAGTGATTAGAACACAGTCAGTGTGCAGCTTGGCACCGGGTTTTAATTCTGCAGCAGTTTGCCTTTAGTTAATGGAACTTCCCAAGTGGTACTAGTGGTAAAGAATCCGCCAGCCAATGCAGGAGATGCAAGAGATGTGGATTCTGTTCCTAGGTCAGGAAGATCCCCTGGAGTAGGAAATGGCAACCTGCTCCAGTATTCTTGCTTGGAAAATTCCATGGACAGAGGAGCCTGGTGGGCTACAGTCCATTGGGCTGCCAAGAGTTGGATACAACTGAGCAACTGAGAACAGCAGCAGCCTTTAGTCAAAAATAAATTTAGTGGTAACCAATAACTGTCCCTGGTTAATGTGAAACAATCCACAGAGGAGGAAATACCCAGCATGTCATCACAATGCATTTCATTGTCTAAGATTGTTCAAACACAGCCTCTAGTATTTCAAATGTCAATAACTAAAAATATTTTTTTTAATGGAGCTCTTAACATTTTCATAGCACAGTAGCAACTCTTGCATCATCCTGCCTTCAAAATCATTTGTGAAAGTGGCAGACATTTGCAGTTGTCCTAATGACATCACTAAAACCAAATGTTCTCAGTCTAGGTCAGAGCCGTCCATCAAGGAAGGGGCCTTTATCAAGTTACCAGATGACAAAATGATAGATGTAACAGGGGCAGAATTGGAATGAGACCCAGGCTGTCCAGGCCTGGACTGTTTTTAAGGACACTGCCAGAACATCTTTTGAAAAGAGGCGGGGGAAAGTCTTTAAAACATCTGTTTACCAACTTTTTGAGATACCAGCTCATCTGGCAAATTCTGGATACAGAAAAAATGCTCACATTCATGCCACCACCATTTCCATTTCCAGAAAGTTCATAGTTCTTGTCTCTGTTAAGCTGATTCTCCTCCCTCCACATACCACCCTCCCCCATGCCCTTCTGTGACAAAGCACCCTGTAAGCCCAGGAAAACAGCTTTGAAATTTCAGACCCTTTTGCTAGCACCTTCTTTTGTAGGTACTCTGCTGTTTTCTCATGAGTCCACCTTGTTCTGCAGATTTTCTTCCTCTGTGGAAGTTTCCAGAAGGCCTTAATAAACCATAAGAGCAAGAAGGCCCAGTGTTTAGATCACTTCCCTGCTGAAAATTTTAGAATTCTCTGTGAACAGTTACTTTTTTTAATCTCACTTCCTGGCAGTATTCCTGACCCACCACAGACATTCAGTAGTATTTAAGTGAATAAATATATCCAATAAGTTTGTGTGTGTGTGTGCTAAGGATGGCGAGGCTTTCCCCCCATATATTGTTTATTATATCCCACGAATGGAAGTAATGATGTCGATTCAAGTCTTTCATCTCTTTTGCAAAGACAAATTGGTAAAACAGTCGCTGTTATTACGTTGCGCTGTCTCCAGCAGAGCAGCTCAGAAACGTGAAATTCTCCCCTCACCAAGTCTTGCTTATATTACAGACAGCATGGTATTCTTCTTTTCACTAGGAAATATGTGTTTCCCAAGCAGTGAGACAAAAGGGCTGATTTTTTTTTGCTTGTCCTGGAGTGGACTTCTCTTGGGGGTGGGTGAAAGAAGGAAAGGAGCTGATGGGTCCCACCCTTACCTGCGGTCACATCAATATTCTGGGCTAGAGCCTAGACCCTGCTCCCAACCCCCTGGGGAACTGACAGTGTGATAAAGCTGGCAGGGCACTGAGGGAGTTTGTGTCCAATTGGTGGTGCTACTGAGGATGAAACAGGAGTGCAGATAGGCAGGAAACTCCCTAGTTAGCCACAGCAGAGGCAGGGAAGGCAGCTTGGGCTCTTGGCCCTGTACAGAAGCAGAAGACACCTTCTTCCCATGATGTGGCTCAGCAGTCCTGAGTCTTCTCCACTTTTTGTTCCAGTTTAAGGTTTTGCTCTTGGAAACAATTTCTAAACTTTCAGGTTCCTGGAATCAAGAGGTGTTGTATTTCTTTCTGGATTACAGAAAAATCGAAAAGTTGAATGATTAAAGAAAAAATAACATATTTACGTGTTTTCTGTCATGTCAAGTTTTGTTTAAAAAAAAGCAAGTTACAGAAAAATGTATAGAGATCAAACCCATTTTACATAAGTGCAGTTTAAAAAAGGGTCTGAACTAAACTATAAAAAAAGGTTACCAGCTAGCAGGGTAACAGGGGGACTTGCATATTATTTTGCTAAATATTATTCTATTGTGTTATTTTTACAGTCACAGTGTAATCATGTATTCATGCGTAACTTGTTAAAAGTTACATGAATTCAACAAAGAATCAGTATCTAAAATACATTAAAAGCTCTCAAAACTCAACAGCACAAACAACAACCATTTCATTTAGAAATTGAGCAGAAAACCTGACAGACACTTGACTGGGGAGGATATCCAGATGGCAAATAGCACAAGAATAGATGTTTCATGTCATTAGATATAAGAAAAATAAAAATTAAAACCACAGTGAAACAGTAGTACACACCAATCAGAATGGCTAAAATAAAGGATAGTCAAAACACCAAATTCTGACACGCATGTGAAAAAACTGGAACTTGTTGCTTTTAGAAATATAAAATGATACAACCATGCTTGGAATTTTCTTGTAAAACTAAACCTTGTGATCTGGCATTTGTACCCTTGGGTGTTTATTCCAAAGAAATGAAAACTTCACACAAAAATAATTGTTCATGATAGCTTTATTCATAATAGCTAAAAAGTAGAATCAGCCCAGAGACTCTCTGGTGTGTGAATAGCTTACTATATTGTGGTGTACTTGCTTCATGCAATCTCCTTGATACATGCAATGCCTTGGATGCATCTCCATGGAATTATGCTGAGTAAGAAAAACCAGCCCCTGAAGACTACGTTCTATATGGTTCCATTTTATTCATGCGTAACTTGTTAAAAGTTACATGAATTCAACAAAGAATCAGTATCTAAAATACATTAAAAGCTCTCAAAACTCAACAGCACAAACAACAACCATTTCATTTAGAAATTGAGCAGAAAACCTGACAGACACTTGACTGGGGAGGATATCCAGATGGCAAATAGCACAAGAATAGATGTTTCATGTCATTAGATATAAGAAAAATAAAAATTAAAACCACAGTGAAACAGTAGTACACACCAATCAGAATGGCTAAAATAAAGGATAGTCAAAACACCAAATTCTGACACGCATGTGAAAAAACTGGAACTTGTTGCTTTTAGAAATATAAAATGATACAACCATGCTTGGAATTTTCTTGTAAAACTAAACCTTGTGATCTGGCATTTGTACCCTTGGGTGTTTATTCCAAAGAAATGAAAACTTCACACAAAAATAATTGTTCATGACAGCTTTATTCATAATAGCTAAAAAGTAGAATCAGCCCAGAGACTCTCTGGTGTGTGAATAGCTTACTATATTGTGGTGTACTTGCTTCATGCAATCTCCTTGATACATGCAATGCCTTGGATGCATCTCCATGGAATTATGCTGAGTAAGAAAAACCAGCCCCTGAAGACTACGTTCTGTATGGTTCCATTTACATGGAGCCTTTGAAATGACAGAGTAGTGGTTGTCAGGGGTTAGAGGAACAGGGAGGGGGGTGGAGGTGAGTGTGCTTATAAAAGGGAATCCTTGTGATGGAACCATTTTACATTTTGACTGTGGTTATGGACACATGAATTGACATGCAATAAAACTGCATATAACTAAATCCACAGTACACAGGAGACCGGGGAAATCCGGTCAGCAGATTATGCCAAGATCACCAGAGATGTCGATGCCAGTGTCATGGCCATAGAACTGGACTATAGTTTTGCAAGATGTTATTTGGAGAAAAACTAGGTAAAGAGTACATGGAACCTGTATCATTTCTTACTATTGCATGTGAATCCACAACTATCCCCCAAAACTTTCCACTAAAAAAAAAAAAGAATGCCTCAAAGCATTTAAATATGTCTGTCAACTCCCATCTGTAAAGTTGCAGGTAGAAGGCAGGTCCTGACTTCTGTAGTTTCTCCAGTAAAAGGTTGAGGCGTCTTTTCCACCTCACAGCAGACATCATCTTCCCAAACATGTTTACCTTGCTCTTTCCCCTGAGCACAAAAGCGGGAACAGGGACTGATACTGCCTCAGTGAATTCATTTCTACAACCATGCAATCTGATCACCATCTAGATCTAGATGTTCAGCCCCAGCTAAAGATGAGAACTATCGTGATCCCTTATTAACCTGCCAGTGGCAGCGCCCTGGCCCCGGATGATGAAGTCTTAGTCTCAGGAGTGAAATCGAAGCACAGTGCTTCTGTCTGGTGTTTAAGCTTTCGGCACGATTGTGACGTCCAGCCAGGGTTGAGACTCACTCGTCAGAGGGTGATCACAGTGGTGGCTTTTAAAGGCACCGAGCCGAATCCCCCTTCTCACTTCCGCAACCTATAGTTCTAGGACCAGAAGGGTATGTTTTTAGGGACTCACTTCCCCTCTGCAGTCAAAGCTGACACTGAGCATAAAACCTCAAGACGAGGGTGCGTCCAGGCCAGAGTGGGTGGACCAGTTCTAGAAGGTACACAGGCACGTTCAGTGTTCTCCAGGTTGCGTACTTGGCGGAGTGTCTCTGAACCTGGCTGAAGCTCTGCTGCTGCTTCTGAGGTTGCCGAGAGGCCAAGCAAGTAGTGGGCAGAGCCCTTGAGGAGTGGGAAGTGCCGGGGAGCCAAGCAGCACTGGAGGTTAAAGGGCCTTCCTGGGCTCTGTCTCCATCTGAGAGCCTGTGGTCATACCACAGAAGGTTTTGAAATCTAAGGTTCTGAGCAGGTCAGGGAGGTAAATGGGGGCTGAGGATTAATCTGCCTCCACAGCAGAAAAGAGGCTGAGGATTTGGTGTCCCCCTGCAGCGTGCTGCTTGGTGAGGTAGGCACACTCCCAAGCACGCCTGGAGACCCTGTAAAGGAAAACTCATTTAACAGCTCCTACCCGGTGGTGGGGCTTCCCAGGTGGCCGCTAAGCAGAAGATGCAAGACATAGGTTTTCGATCTCTGGATGGGAAGATCCCCTGGAGAAGGAAATAGCGACCCACTGCAGTACTCTTGCCTGGAGGATCCCATGGGAAAAGGACCCTGGTGGGCTACAGTCCGTGGGGTCACAAAGAGTTAGAAACGATTGAGGACACATGCATCAACAACGATCCAGCAGCCATTAGCATCTGGACGGCGAGCAGAGCTATTAAAAACTCTGCCCAATTATATCATAAGTACCTCAAGAATTTCTCAAATAACCCGAGCAAATTCCTCAGACTCTGCTAAAAGCCAAGCAGAGGAATAACAACTTTCTGGCCATTTCACGCCTTCCCTCCACTGGTATTTATGAATTCCAGACATTTTCTCCATCTAAACCTAATTAATCTCCTGGTCTAAAGATCAGCAATGTTAGTCTCCCCCACAACCCAACTGTGTCCCAGCATTCACAGTTATCACCATTCAGATTCTGTCACTAGGCTGCTGCTAAGGATCCATTAAATAGTTTCCAAAAAGCCACACGCTACTTGACCCATACTCACTGTGTTTATAGAACACAAGTGCAATTATTTAAACAGGTGCTGTTCATCTACATGCTGAGATTGTTTCATTTTGTGTTCTCATCTGTTTGACCTTGCCTCATTTGGAGAAAGGAAGAAAATACTTAAATTATTTTCTCTCGTCCTTAGCCTTTATTTACAATTGCAATCACTTCTCCTAAAAGACTGAAAGCATCATTGTCAAGGGAAGCAAAAGATTGAAAAGGCAAAGCAACTATTAATAGCCCCAGCTCCTTGTTACTGTCTGGACTGTGTGCAGAGGGATTCCAGGACTGCTGGTGCTGGCTGGGACCTTCCCTGACTCTGTTCATTCTTAACTTCTTGATCTTTCTTCTCTCCTCTGGTTTGGACTGAAAGTCACAAGGCAGTGATGTGTTTCTCCTAAAGCAGCTTCCAAACTGGGTGAAAACTCAGTAAAGGCTGTGGCAAATTCCTGCTTCTTACCTCTTAGGTCAAAGTTGCTCAGGCTCTAAGATAAAAGATCAGCCAACCCGGCAGTATTTATGTGACCAAGTCCCAGTAAAACTCTGGCCACTGAGGCGCTGCCTTCACTGTCAGTCCTCTGTGTGTATGTCACACGTGGCTTCCAGAGCAAATGAGCACCACTCACAGCTCTGCTGGGAGAGGTAGCTGGAAGCTCCCGGGGTGGGACCCTGCTGGCTGGACTCCACCCCAGGCACCTCCTCTCGTAGCTGATCCTCATCTGTTTCTGCTTTCACTGTAATAAACCGTTACCATCGGCGCGGTACTTTCAGCAAATTCTCAGAGTCCTGGGAAATTATGGAAGCCGAGAATGGTCTTCCAGATCTCTGCTCTTCCAGCTGTTCTCAGGGGTGGTCTTGTGGACATCTCTGGCTTTTAGCTCTCTTTATTAACACTGGAACAGTCAAATGGACTTTTGGCCTTCGGCTAATTCATCTGGAAAGTGGGAACATGATCACATCTGAGCTGCTGACCTTCATAGAATGAATAAGAAGCTGAAACAACATTTTTGAAAGTACATTGTAAGCCATAAAACACTTTGTAAATCTAAAGTTATTCATTGTGTCTCGCTGTCTGATTCAAGGAATTCCAGGTGAAACAGCTAACTTAGATAGCAGAGCTGAAGAGGTTAATGGCCCAGGCTTTGGAGTCAACCATATCTAGCTTCAGTTTTTCGCATATCTACTAATCATTGAGGCTACTTAAGTTTTGCCTTCCTCATCTACAACATAGAAATAATATTTGGCTCATGCAGTTGTAAGAATTAAATGACTTTCAAATGCTCAACACATAGAGTTATTCTTTTTGATGACCCCCCACTACACTGGCTAGCCAGTTATGGAGATGGGGGTTGGAGGATGGAGATATTTTGCCAAATTTTTGCATAGAACTCAATACGTCATTGCTCTTTGCCTTACATTATTACTCTGATGTTTGTTAGTGTTTTTTTTTTTTAGAATACTAAGTAACTGCCTATATTTTAATAGGTTAATGTAACTTCAAAACTCTAATTTACCAGTAAAATATAATCAAGATTGCATTTCATATGTCACTTTGGTTTTAGTTAAGCACATATTGGTTGGTGGTTGCTGTTTGGTTGGTTAAGATTCCAGATTCTTCTTCATGCTGCTAATGACTGGATTCTAGCAAGAACCTATAGACTCACATAGTAAGAACAGACACAGAAATTAGAATAGGGTTGGAGAAAATAGTGTGATGCCAGTATTTTCAAAAATATCTTTAAAATTTTTAGAGGACTTGATCAATTTTCCTCCTTCTCTTGAAGACATGACTTCTTTCCCCTCTCCCTGGCCTCTTTCAAAGAAGAAAGTAACGTCTCCCTTTCCCCTAGAATGATTTCTGCCTGGCCTTCTCTGCATCTTTGTCCTTTTTCCCAGCCTGACTCCTTGCTGAGAACTGGGCATGGTGCCATTGCCAGGCAGGGCTCTCATCTTCCTCTGAAGGGCACTCGAGCTGCTCTTGAGCAGCAATTGTCCGTGGGCAAAGGAGTCCACTTCTGTTTGAATGAACTGGAATCGGAATGGAGCACGATATTTTCAAACCACTCCCGGGACAGTCTTATCAAATGCGGACCTAAGACAGACTTTCTGTTTTGTTTTTCTTTTTAACTCTTGAGTAGTGTATGAAACTGATCTCAGTGTGTGAAACAGTGTGTGAAGGGATCTGTTTCCACACCTCTTTTCACTACTTCTGGCCCACGTCTCAGCCTCTCTCTGGGCTGAGCTTCACCCTGTCTCTGGGGCTCACCTCTTCTTGGGTTGCACCCTATTCTTCTCCCCAACCCTGAGCTCCGCTCTCTTTGAGAGTCGCCTGCCCTTGACTCCCACTCCCATCTCTGAGCCTCCCTCTCTGTTACTTCCACCTTCCAGCCATCAGGAGAAACGGAAGGGGAAAGGCATCACCATACCCCCTTAGGGACGACCACTGGAAAGCACACGGCTCTTTTCCTATTCCGTTGACTGCACTCAGGTTGCATGACCACGCTTAGCTGCAGGGCTCTTAATTCTGGTTTCTGTGCACATTCTCTGCCAGTACGAATTCACCTGCTGTACAGGGATTTTCTTTCTTTCTTTCTTTAGGTGGACTTGGTGGTTTTTTTTTTTTTTAATTATTTTTTTGGCTCTGGCGGGTCTTAGTTGCAGCACATGGGATCTTTAGTTGTGGTATGTGGGATCTACTTCCCTGACCAGGGGTCAAACCGGCTCCCTGCATTGGGAATGCAGTGTCTTAGCCACTGGACCACTAGGGGAGTCCCTGCAGTGATTTCAACAGTATATTTTGTGTGGTTCCCTAAGATTTTGCACCATTTTTTTCCCTGCTCATCAACGATATGTGGCCACTGCAGAAAATTTGGAAAGCACGTACTGCTGCTAAGGGGCAGTAAAAATGCGACCTACAATCTTATCACCCAAAAGGGGCATTTCTTCTGGTTTTTGGCCTGTTTCCTTCCAGGACTTTCTCTCTATGCTTCTTTTTTCTACCTAGCTCAGGTTAAGTTGTAAATGTGACTTTGTACTTCTTTCTTTCTTTTTTTTTTTTTCATTTATTAGTCCCTGCAGCGTCTAACTGGGTAGGGCTTTCACCTAAAAGAAATGTCCCCAGTAACTGAGAGAGGGAGACAGGGACTCTGTCCTCAGAGCCCAGAGGAGGGAAATGGAGGATAAAGAACTGCAGTTCTGGATACGCGGATGGCAGCTGCTTGTTCTCAGTGCAGTCCAGCTGGGGGTGGGGGTGGGGGGGTCTGCCCTGGGCAGGTGACTGGCCAAGCCTTTGAGAAGTGAACACCAGAGGGCCCTGAGCCAAAAGCATGTAGGCTAAGATGGAAGGAACGATGGACTATGAATTCTGTTCAGGAGACTTGTTCATGAACCCCAGTCATCTGCACAGGGGAGACCAAGCCTCAGAGTGAACACGGACAGCATCACATGGACAGGTCACCAGGTATCAATTCACTCCCAAATTCCTTTTCTGCTGGGAACGAGGCCCTGGGGCAATTAGAGATTTCAGTCCTAGAGGCAGCAGGACTGATGAGACCTGCCAGTTTCCTGATGATTTAACAAGGCTAGGTCGTGGGCAGGCCATAGCAGTAGAGAAATAGCCTCATAGTCGGAAGTGGGCGGAGCATTGCCACAGAGTGAGACACACATATTCTTCCAGCTGCAGGTGTCTGGGAGTCACCATGGAGGAGGAGACCAATCACAAACAGGGCAGGACTTGATGGAAAGAAGACATTGTACTGGGCCTCTCATAATACCAGTGAGTACAACTGAATCCTCTTCCTGTGCAAGTCTGCTTAAAGGGCAGTGGGAAGGTACTTAGAAAGGCATACCTGAAAGTCTCTTGGATCAATATTCTCAAATTTTCTTGACCTCAGTCAACTCTGTTTGCTTAAGAAAGCCCATTGTCTACCTAGATCAGTCTCCCACTGGGACAAGAATTTGGAAGAGAATGAAGAGAGGGCCAGAATTATAATTTATATGGTCTTATTACAGTAACTTGAAGAAAGCCATAGCACCCCACTCCAGTACTCTTGCCTGGAGAGTCCCATGGATGGAGGAGCCTGGAAGGCTGCAGTCCATGGAGTCGCTGAGAGTCAGACACGACTGAGCGACTTCACTTTCACTTTTCACTTTCATGCATTGGAGAAGGAAATGGCAACACACTCCAATGTTCTTGCCTGGAGAATCCCAGGGACGGGGTAGCCTGGTGGGCTGCTGTCTATGGGGTCGCACAGAGTCGGACATGACTGAGGTGACTTAGCAGTAGCAGCATTATAGTAACTGGAGAAAAAAATCCAAAATGATCAACAGAAATAAGACCTATAAGTAATTCTACAAACATAGTGTTAATATAAACCGTACATAGTAATTGAAATCTTTGGCCCATGTACAGTTAAATGTGTCTCATCTAAAAGTTGTGGCAATCCCAACTTTGTATTTGTGCAAAGCTTTGCAGTTAAAAAGCAATGTTAAGCATTCAGCTTAATTTTATTGTTTAAATCCAATTTAGTTCTTCCACTCTTTTTTAAAAATAATTTTATTAATTTCTCTTTGGCTGTGCTGGGTCTTCATTGCTGTGTGGGCTTTTCTCTGGTTTGGAGAGCAGGGGCTACCCTCTAGCTGCTGTGCGCAGGCTTATCATTTCGGTGGTTTCTCACGTTACAGCTCCCAGGCTCTAGAGCACCAGTTCAATAGCTGTGGTACATGGGATTAGTTGCTTTGTGGCCTGTGAGGCCTTCTTATACCAGGGATCAAACCCATGTCCCTTGCACTGGCAGGTGGATTCTTCACCACTGAGCTACCAGGGAAGACCCTACTCAGCTTTACTTTAAATTACCAAATAATGTGGGCAGTACATACCCTTATCCTATACTGAATTTCTCCTTCCAACCCTGACCCTCACCTGAGTCTCTGATTCTTGCCCACCCTTTCTAGATTCCACCTTTACGCCTGAGCCACAGCCCCATCTTGAGCCCCAAGTGAATAACTTGATAATTGTGGTAAAGTAAAGGAAGAGTCTTATCTTTTTGGCATTATGAACTACGAATAAATGTAAAATATCTCACAACTGTGACTACTACTGCTTGCTAGCCCCAGTTCTTCATTATTTATCATAAGATTAACTGTAGACTTTGGCCCCAATAATTCAGATATTGTGGTAATAGAAGACCCACACTAGAAGTGTGAGATTTACCCTGAAATATTAAATATGTGGCACTGGCAAGAGACTGAGGCAAAGGGAGAAACTGATACCTCAGTTATACAGTGTCACAGAAATTAGGGTATTTCCCTTGTGGCTCAGCTGGTAAAGAATCAGCCTGCAATCAGCCTGGGTTCGAGCCCTGGGTTGGGAAGATGCCCTGGAGAAGGGAAAAGCTATCCACTCCAGGATTCTGGCCTGGAGAATTCCATGGACTGTATAGTCCCTGGGGTCGCATAGAGTCAGACTGATCGGCATTCACTTTTACTTTCATGGACGCTATCCTGAGCAGCTTGCTGCATCAGAAATCTCTCATATATGGACGTTAATTCGGTACACTACAATCTCAAATCAGTAAACACTTCACGACTCAAAGCAAAGACTTCACAGTACTTGATAATGCTTATTCTGGTTCAGGTCCTCTGGGAAAGAGATGTCAGATGGAGTTAGACGCTCAAGAGACTTACTGGGGAGAGTGCCTGTGAAGGATTAAAGGGAGAGGGAATTGGAGTGTGCAGGGAGAGGCTTCCAGCTGTGATGCTGGTCCAACACCTGTGGAAGGACAGAGGGAAAGAGGACGGGGGGGAAGAGCCCCAGACTGCAGCACAGCCCCAGGAAAGTCCGTCAGCCCCGGAGCCCAGAGCGCGCACGCGGTGAGTCCCGCATCAGACAGAAACGCACTGTGTCTGGGCCCCGCACTGTTCTCAGGCCCTGACCGGGTGCAGCCGGGGGAGAGGTGCCGCCCGGGCCGCTAACCGCACTGCTCGCTGCGTTTCTCTTGGAGGGAAATCTGAGCAGCACACCCACAGCTGCCCCGGGCCGCCCTGAGCTGCGCAGATCTTTGGCCCCGTAGAGTCTAGGAACTGGGGGTGTCGCCTCCTGAGGGAACGTCTTGATGACTTAGCTGGTCTTGTGACCCTAACCCTCATTGCTTCAGGGTCTGAGCCCTGGGTAACTGTACGCTTTTCAGGCTGCAGTGGCTGCCCGTGTCCACTCGCCTTTTCGGCTGGCAAGCCTTGTCAGGAAGAACCAAAGGGGACTGCCTGGGCTGCACGTTGCTCTGCCTGCTCTCACGGAGAAGCGTAAGACGAGCGGTCCTGCCTCATGGTCCTACTAGTCAGGGTCAGTTATCCCGCCGTGATGGGGACCCTTCTCACCTGCTGGCGTGTGGGTCCAAGGAGTCCAGAGTTCCCTGGCAGTGGCCACAGCAGGTATTTCAGTGGGACTCTTGCTGTGTCCCCTGGCAGGAGCGCACCTCCTGGGATACTGGGAAGGCAAGTCTAAGCCCAGAGTTGTCCAGCAGGCACAAAGTCCCTTACTGGGTCACTGGGTTTGATGGCAAGTGGGGCTTCTCTTGTTTCTACCCCTTAGGTCTCAGTTCCATATGTTTCCTCTAGGAGAAACATCATCATACAGGTTCTCTGATTCAGTGTCTATACTGCATCCCAAAGGAAGGCACCCCATGTTTTGCAGGTTATTGTCTCCAAGATAGTGCCTTAGTTGTACCTTCAGAAGGCTCCCAAAGGAAGGCCACTGCCTTTGTGTGGTGCTGTGTGCAACATAACAAGTGGGCCTCAAGGGAATGTGGCCACCTACACACCCCCTTTACTGTGAAATGCGTTTCCTGATTGGATGCTGTGTTGTGTGGGATTTTATGTCTGTGAGTCAGGTGTTCTTTAAGTCCCTATACAAAGTGATGTTGGCTGAGACTCTGTGGGCAAGAAAACAAACCCATTTTCCAAATAGGTATCTTTCCCTAGGAAGATGAACCACCGGGTCTTGCAACATGGAAGGGGCCCAGTGTGGTTTATTTGCCATAAAATGATGGGTTGGTCTTCTCAGAGAAGACTCAAGTTGGCTCTGGTGCTGGCAGATTGGAACTTTGAAGGTGCCAGTAGGTAAATCAGCCTCAATGACGGGCATATATGCTGCTGGGTTCAGGCATAGCCTCCATCTCTGCCTTTCTGGCTGTTTCTTCCATGTGCGTAATGTGTCAGTTCTGGGAAAGCCAATGATAAAGCCTTCCCAGAACTGACATTACCCACACGAATGGTCAACTGGGCCATTGGTACCTGCCCTGGAATCTGTATTTCATCTCACTTAGGGCTACTTTTTCTTTCACACAGAGCCAAAGACCAGATACACCGATCTCAGCTCTGCTTACTGAGATTTTTATCTCCACTTCGTTTCAAGGCCAACCCTGAATTTGGCTATAATGCAACTACTGTCCACTCTCAGCTTGCATTCGCATACCAGGCCAAGTCACCCCTCAGACCCAGTGTTTCTCCTTCTTCATCTGGCTGTATGAGATTCCTGCATAGGTGGCCATACGCGTGAGCAAAGGAGGGACACTGGCATAAAGACAGTGGGTGACATGGAGTCTGGGGCACCTGCCCATGTTGCTTGTTCATACCTTCTGGTCCTATTTGGCCTCAGTCTCAGACATTCCATTTCCCTCTTACTGTGGACTGCTCCTGGACCTGTTCCACTCTATGATTTGGTGAGTCTAACAAAGCCTACCCCATAATGGGCAATTCTGAATGAAGAGCCACTTGGTGCCCTCTGATCAAGTATTGCAGTTCTAACAGGGCTCAGCAACATGCCAGGAGCTGTTTCTCAAAAGGTATGTAATTCTTCATTTCTGCTCGGGGCACCACTCAGAGCTGGCCGCCTTCCGTATCACTTTGGAAATGGGCTGGAGAAATATTTCTAGATGATACTGTGTTGCCTTCAGTCCAAAATGGCTCACCAAGTTCTTCGCTTCCATCTTTGAAATAAGAAATGCAAGAATCAGGTATTTGCCTTTTACTTCTGAGAGGATGTCTTGGCAAACCCCTAACTACTGAACTTCTAAAAAAATTTACTCAAATTGTAGTCTTGTCTCCCACCCTACGGAGCACAGGTGTCTTACCAAGGCCTCCAGCATGTTAGTCACCTCCTCTTGCTCAACTTGTCCAGCCAGCATGATGTCATTGATGTGATGAATCAATGTAATATTCTGTGAGATGTCTGGAAACTCCAGATCACTTTAGACTCTGTCATGACCCGAGGCAGAGGAGTTAACAGAGCCCTCAGGCAAAACCGTAAAAGAATATTCTTGTAGGGAGTCTTGCATCAGGCAGAAATGGCCTGGTTCTAGTACTGTCCCTCCTTTGCTCAGCTTAACCACTGGCTGAGTGGGGGTCAGGGGCGTGGCCTCGTGGATAAGTCAAGTACTCTGAAGGCGTGGACACTGAGGCCGCCATCTCACTCCACTCATTACATAGTTAGAGAGGTGCCACCTCACGCTAACCATCGTGTGTTTACAAAGGGTGATGTTTATTCCCCTTATTTTTATCCTGACTGTTGAAATAAATTAATTTTAGAAAAATGTGGAAAATGATATAACTTAGTAAAGAAGTGATTAGAAGTAACATCCAAGTCTTAACGTCCTTGGACAGATCGTGCTAATGTTCTGGCACATTTCCTTTTTTTAATTCATTTTTAACTAGAGGGTACTCGCTTTACAGCGTTGTGTTGCCTTCTGCCAGACAGCACGAATCAGCGTTGTTGTACACACACACACACACACACACACACACACACACAGGTTTCCCAGGTGGTGCAGCTGTAAAAAATCTGCCTGCCAATGCAGGAGACACAAAAGATGCTGGTTCAGTCCCTAGGTGGGAAAGCTCCCCTGGAGAAGGAAATGGCAACCTGCTGCAGTATTCTTGCCTGGAAAATTCCATGGGCAGAGGAGCCTGGGGGCCTACAGTTCATGGAGCTACAAAGAGTCAGACAGGACTGAGTGACTGAGCGCCGACACGTACACACATATATAGATCTCTAAAACCTCTTCTTCTTGAGCGTCCCTTCCACCCCTTTTCCATTCCACCCCTCTAGGTCATCACAGAGCAGGCTGGGCTCCCTCTGTTATACAGCACCTTCCCACTAGCTGTCTGTTTTACATATGTTAGTGTATATATGTCAGTGTGCTCTCTCAGTTCATCTCACCCTGTACCCCACGCTGTGTCCACAAGTCCATTCTGTACGTCTGCATCTCTGTTCCTCCCCTGCAAATAGATTCATGAATACAATTATCCTGGATTCCATATATATGTGTTAATAGAGGATATTTGTTTTTCTCTTTCTGCCTTAATTCACTCTAATGTATTCTAGGTTCATGCACCTCACTTCAACTGACTCACATTCTTTCCTTTTTATGACTGAGTAATACTCCATTGTGTATATGTACCCACAATTTCTTTATCCATTCACCTGTTGATGGACATCCAGAGTGCTTCCATGTCCCTGCTATTGTAAATAGTGCTGCAGTGAACATTGGGTACATGTGTCTTTTTGATTTATGGGTTTCTCAGGATATATGCCCTGGATATACCCCCAGAATAACTGCTGGATATGAGTTAAAAAATCTCCACACTGTTCTCCATATGGCTCTGTCAATTTACATTCCCACCAACCTTGCAAGAGGGTCCCCTTTCTCCACATCCTCTCCAGCATTTATTGGTTGTAGATTTTTTAAATGATGGTCATTCTGCCCAGTGTGAGTTTTGATTTGCATTCACTGTAGTTTTTATTTTGTTCCTCTAATAATGAGCGATATTGAGCATTTTTTCATTATTGGTTGGCCATCTGTTTGTCTTCTTTAGAGAAATGTCTGTGTAGGTCTTCTGCCCATTTTTTGGATTGGGTTGTTTTTCTGATACTGAGATTCATGAGTTGCTAATATATTTTGTACATTAATCCTTTGTCAGTTGTTTCATTTGCAGTTATTTTCTCCCATTTTGAGGGCTGTCTTTTCATCTTGTTTATAGTTACTTTTGCTGTGTAAATTAGACTTTTCTCTTACTTTTTTCCCCCCTTTAATTAGCTGTCATCAACGTATGCCATTTCTTGCATAATTTTTTCCTCCTCAGTATATTTCATCTAACAATAGTTTTACCCTCAAAAAAGTGTTACTCACCTACTGAAAAGAAAATGGATGTCAGTCTGGGAGTTACAGGGATGGGATTATCTTCACTTCAGAAGGCAGAGAGACCTGGCTGTGAAAGGGTAGCTGTCCCTCATAAATCAGGATATGTCAGGACCTACACCAGTATAGCCATTGAGATGGCAGGCTTGTGTTCAATGCAGTGACCAGCAGTGAGTGGAATGGTAAAATGTTGAATTACTGGAGAAAAAAGCAGAATCAAGGCTAACAGAAAGTAAACCCTATGATGAGTTTTTAAAATTAGTCCCATATCTAGAGTGAACTCCATGGAGAGAGACATGCCCTCGGGCAAGGGTCAATCCCCAAATTCATCATGTGGCAAGGGGCAAGGCAGCAGAAAGTGAGCCACATCAAATTTTCTGCTGGCTCTCAGTGCAAGATTGAATGATTAAGCCCTGGATACTCCTGGGCATCTCATGAGGGACTGGCCTACTGAGAAGAATGAAAAGCTTTTCTCATCATGTAAGATCAGAATAATTAAGAGCTGAGTCTTTATTTTTTAAATTCCAAAGCACAGAAGTTAGTCATATAAGCTAAAATCAAAACATCTTTACTGTGCCTTTCAAATAGTCTTCAAGTATGGGAATTACACATTAAATAATAAAATATTATTTAGCAAGGAATGAAGTACTGATACATGCTACAACCTTGAAAACATTATTAAAAGGCCAGTCACAAGGCGATTACACATTGTATGATTCCATTTATATGAATACACAACTGTGAATATACTAAATATACTAAAATCTATTGAATTATACATTTTACATGTACTCAGAGTACATCATGCCAAATGCTGGGCTGGATGAAGCACAAGCTGGAATCAAGATTGCTGGGGAAAATATCAACAATATCAAATATGCAGATGATACCACTCTAATGGGAAAAAGTGAAGAGGAACTGAAGAGCCTCTTGAAGAAGGTAAAAGAGGAGAGTGAAAAAGATGGCTTAAAACTCAACATTCAGGGGCTTCTCTGGTGGTCCAGTGGTTAAGAATCTGCCTTGCGATGCAAGGAACACCAGTTTGATCCCTGGTCTGGGAAGATCCCACATGCTGTGGGGATCACATGCCCACTGAGCCCCTGTGCCACTGCAACTATGGAAGCCCTCGATCCCTAGAGCCCGTGCTCTGCAACAAGAGAAGGCATGGTGATGAGAAGCCCACGCACAGTGAAGAAGACCCAGCACAGGAAAAAAAAAAACCACTCAGCATTCAAAACCTAAGATCATGGCATCTGGTCCCACCACTTCATGGCAAATAGATATGGAAGAAATGGAAACAGCACCAGATTTTATTTTCCTGGGCCAAAATCACTGCAAACAGTGAATGCAACCATGAAATTAAAAGATGCTTGCTCCTTGGAAGAAAAGCTGTGACAAACCTAGAGAGCATCTTAAAAAAATAGAGACATCACTTTCCCAACAGAAGTCCATCTAGTCAAAGCTGTGGTTTTTCCAGTAGTCATGTATGGATGTGAGAGTTGGACCATAAAGAAGACTGAGGGCCAAATTGATGCTTTCAAACTGCGGTGCCAGAGAAGACTCTTGATTGTCCCTTGGACTGCAAGGAAATGAAACCAGTCAATTCTAAAGGAAAGCAACTCTTAATGTTCATTGGAAGGACTGATGCTGAAGCTGAAGCTCAAATACTTTGGCCACCTGATGCCATGAACTCACTCATTGGAAAAGACCCTGAAGCTGGGAAAGATTGAAAGCATAAGGAGAAGCATGTGATGGAGGATGAGATGGTTGGATAGCATCACTGACTCAATAGACATAAATTTAAACAAACTCTGAGAGATAATGGAGGACAGAGGTGCCTGGTGTGCTACAGTTCATGGGATCACAGAATCAGATACAATTTAGCAGCTAAACAACAACAGCAACACTATATAAATCGACCTTTTTATATTAGAATTTGTTTCAATACAAAAGCTTTCTAGCATATGAGAAGTGGCTATGAGTATTTATTATTTAACATACTGACTGCCCCAGTGTCATTTTCCGCCTTTAAAATGTGCCCCGAGAGTTTTAAGCTCATGGTACAAGCATTGCTACAGATGTGTCTGCAGAGACAGGTGATTCTCTATAGTTTGAGGAAAGCAAAGCACAAGAGAAGGTGAATGACAGAGACCTATGTAACTAAATTATCTGTCTTTTATGGAATAAGTAAGGAAAATTTGAGTTAAAAAAAAGGAAGCAGCTTATGTGTACCTTGAAAATGAGTTGGATTATGTAGAATAAGAATCAAAACTAAATTGTCATTCTGTGCCAAACTGGAAATTGCCACAGGCTATTTCCTTCCTTGAGTCAGACATATGAGAAATACTTTTAGGTTTAAGTGAAATTTACTACTTTTGTTTGCTAAGAAGAGTAAATCCCTTTTATTCAGTCCATTTTGTATATTTTTTAAGTTCTTTGCTATTAAAAAAAAGAAAGAATCAAAGAAAGAAAGGGAAAAAAATGAGCTTGAAAAGCTCATGCCATTAAAAGGCATGGAAGAACGTTAAGTTCAGAGTACTAAGTGAAAGATGCCAATCTAAAAAGACTATATACTGATTCCAGCCGTGCGACATTTTGAAAAAGGAAAAACTATGGAAACAATTGAGGGATTGAAAGGGGCAGGAAAGGATTAAATAAGAGAAGCACAGAGAATTTTAAGGGCAGTGAAAATATTCTGTATGGTACCATAAGGCTGCATATATATCATTATGCATTTGCCCAAACCTGTACAATGTAAAACACCAAAAATAAACTCTAAGGCAGACTGTGTACTTGGGGTGCTAATGATGTTTAGGTTCATCAGTTGTAACAAAGGTACACTTGGGGCAGGGGATGGGGAAGATGTCAATCATGGGGGAGGCTATGCATGTGTGAGGGTAGAGGGTATGTGGGAAATCTCTATATACCTTCCTCTTAGTCTTGCTATGAATTGACAGCTTCTCTAAAAGAGAAGTCTTTTTAAAAAGCACTTGTATTAAACAATATGTGTGTAACTGTAGTTTGGAGAGTATAACATATGGAAATACAATGTATTTGACAATACTGCACAGAGGACATAGGTGGGAGAAGAGTCGTTCTGGAATAAGAAGATAACACCAGATGGTAACTCAAACCCATAGGAACAAACGAAAAAAACTACATATGGTGGGTAAGAAAGTTAATATAGCAAACTCTATGAATATATACTTTTTCTCCTTTCTTCTCTCAACCTCTTTAAAGCACATAATAGTATATAAGGTAATGATTATAACAATGTATCGTGGGTTTCTAACATATATATGTAATATCAGTTCAGTTCAGTCGTGAAGTCGTGTCTGACTCTTTGCAACGTCATGAACTGCAGCACTCCAGGCCTCCCTGTCCATCACCAACTCCCGGAGTCCACCCAAACCCGTGTCCATTGAATCGGTGACGCCATCCAACCATCTCATTCTCTGTCGTCCCCTTCTCCTCCCGCCCTCAATCTTTCCCAGCATCAGAGTCTTTTCAAATGAGTCAGCTCTTCGAATCAGGTGGCCAAAGTATTGGAGTTTCAGCTTCAACATCAGTCCTACCAATGAACACCCAGGACTGATCTCCTTTAGGATGGACTGGTTGGATCTCTTTGCAGTCCAAGGGACTCCCAAGAGTCTTCTCCAACACCACAGTTCAAAAGCATCAATTCTTCAGCTCTCAGCTTTCTTTATAGTCCAACTCTCACATCCATACATGACTACGGGAAAAACCATAGCCTTGACCAGACGGACCTTTGTTGGCAAAATAATGTCTCTGCTTTTTAATATGCTGTCTAGGTTGGTCGTAACTTTCCTTCCAAGGAGTAAGCATCTTTTAATTTCATGGCTGCAGTCACCATCGGCAGTGATTTTGGAGCCCAGAAAAATAAAGTCAGCCACTGTTTCCACTGTTTCCCTTCTATTTACCATGAAGAGATGGGACCAGATGCCATGATCTCAGTTTTCTGAATGTTGAGCTTTAAGCCAACTTTTTCATACATGTATATTACATATATGTATATTCATTTATGTAATATATATATAACAATAACAGCACAAGAAGGGGAAAGAAGAATAGAGCTATATATGGTAACATTTATATATCTTAGTGAAATTTAGTATAAATCTGAAATATATACTGATAAGTTAAAATATATATGGTAAATCTGCCATTATGATGCTTAAAATTAAAATGCTATCCAAATTTTTAAAAAATCATTAGAGGAATTAAAATGTTGTAGTGAAAATATTTACTTAATGCATAAGAAAGCAGTAAAGAAAGAACAATGGAACAAAGAAACCATGACTCATGTAGGTAAAAAAGAAGTAGAATATCAGATATAAATCCAACTGTATCAATAATAACATTGAATATAATGAGATGAAAAATTTAATCGAAAGGCAGAGATTGTCAAACTGAAATGTTTTTAAAAAGCAAGATCCAACTATGTACTGTCTATTGTAAGCACACTTTAAAAAAACTTTTAATTTCATATTGGAGTATAGCTGATTAAATGTTTCCTGGGTGGCTCAGTGGTAAAGAATCCACAAGCAATGCAGAAGATGTGGGTTCGATCCCTGGGTGGGAAGATTCCCTGGAGAAGGAAATGGCAACCTACTCCAATATTCTTGCCTGGGAAATCTCATGGACAGAGGAGTCTGGCGGGCTACATACAGTCCATGAAGTCACAAAGAGTTGGACATGACTTAGCCATTGAGCAGACTTCCCTGATAGCTCAGTTGGTAAAGAATCTGTCTGCAGTGCAGGAGAACCCAGTTGGATTCCTCGGTTGGGAAGATCCCCTGGAGAAGGGAAAGGCTACCCACTCTAGTATTCAGCCTTGAGAATTCCATGGACTATATGGTCCATGGAGTCGCAAAGAGTCGGACACAACTGAGTGACTTTCACTTTTCACTTTTAGCCATTAAACAACAACATAGCCAGTTAACAATGTTGTATTAGTTTCAGGTGGACAGCAAAGGGACTTAACTATACAAATACATATATTCATTCTTTCCCAAATTCCCCTCCCATCCAGGCTGCCACATAACATTAAGCAGAGTCCCTCGTGTTATACAGTAGGACCTTGTTGATTATCCATTTTAAACATAGCAGAGTATACATGTCAATCCCAAAGTCCCCAACTATCCCTTCCTCTTATCCTTCTCCCCCATAATTGTAAGTTCATTCACTAAGTCTATGAGTCTGTTTTACAGTTAACATACTTTAGATTCGAAGATACAAATAGGTAGAAAGTAAAAGGGCAAAAAAAGAAAAAATATACCTTGCAAATAGCAATTATAGAAAGCTGGAAAGCTGGAGTGGCTGTACTATCAGACAACACAGTGAAACAAAAAATGTTACCAAAAATAAAGTTGGACTTCTTATAATAATAGACGTGTCAATCCATCAGGAAGATATAATAATTATAGTAAGTAAGTGTTAGTTGCTCAGTCGAGTCCAACTCTGCAATCCTATGGACTGCAGCCCACCAGGCTCCTCTGTCCATGGGATTCTCCAGGCAAGCATACTGGAGTGGGTTGCTATTTCCTTCTCCAGTAGCTGAAAGACAGAAACAATCCAATGGTTGGAATGGAACAATCCAACTTATGAGTGGATAAACAAAATGTGGTACATCCATACTGCTGCTGCTGCTACTGCTAACTCACTTCAGTCATGTCCAACTCTGTGCGACCCCATAGACAGCAGCCCACCAGGCTCCCCCGTCCCTGGGATTCTCCAGGCAAGAAAACTGGAATGGGTTGCCATTTCCTTCTCCAAGGCATAAAAGTGAAAAGTGAAAGGGAAGTCGCTTAGTCGAGTCCGACTCTTTAGCGACTCCATGGACTACAGCCTACCAGGCTCCTCCATCCGTGGGATTTTCCAGGCAAGAGCACTGGAGTGGGGTGCCGTTGCCTTCTCTGGTACATCCATACAATGCAATATTATTCAGCCATGAAAAAAGAATATCAGTAGGGTTTCCCAGGTGGCTCAGTGGTAAAGAATCTGCCTGTCAGGAGACATAGGTTCGATTCTTGGGTCAAAAAGATTCCCTGGAGAAGGAAATGGCAGCCCTCTCCAGTATTCTTGACTGAGCAATCCCATGGACAGAGGAACCCCGAGGGCTACAGTCCATGGGGTTGCAAAAGAGTCAGACACAACTTAGCAACTAAGCATGCACGCATGCAAAGAAGTCACAAGAGAATCTTAAAAATATTTTGAGATGAATGAAAATGAAGACACAATGTAATAAAAGTTATGGGATACCACTTAAGTAGTACTTAGAAATTTATAGGTGTAAATGCTTATATTGAAAAACAAATAAGATCTCACATGACGTATGTAAGTCAAATCGTTATGCTATATGCTATAAACTTATCCAGTGCTGTATGTAAATTATATCTCAATAAACTGGAAGAAAAAAATTTTTAATAATATAAGGTCTGACGTCAATAGCCTAACCTTGTATCTTAGTATACTTTGGAGCAAAGTAAAGCTAAAACATGAAGAAGGAAGAAAATAATAAAGATTAGAATGGAAATTAATCAGGTAGAAAATAGAAATGACAGTAGAGAAAATCAACAAAACCAAAAATTGTTTCTTCAAAACTGAAACCAAAATTTAGCTAGATTGACCAAGAAAAAATTGGAGAAGATTCAAATTACTAAAATTAGGAATAAAAGAGGAGACATCACTACTGACCCTAAAGACACACAAATAAATGGATGTATCAGAATGAGGCTGCCAACCTTTCCAAAGTGAAAGTGAGCACAAATTTCCCATCCTCTGGCATCAGTCTCTTTGAAGCACAGAAGGAGAAATAGCTTACAAAGCCATTACTAAAAGCCCTTAAGCTTAGTGGTTTTACAGTTGCTTGAAAATCTGCCAGCATAAGCATGGGACAAAAGGCCTTGTGGCTTACCTACCCAAGCTGTTCCCATCTCCCAGTGGAAAAAAGAACTTGGTGATAACAGTGACTTAAAAATGGTAACACTGTGGCAATTACACAAAAAGATTCCCATTACATGAAAACAAAATGATCCACAAAAGTAAAAAGCACTCATTTGTATTTATTGTTTTAGGAACAGCAGCAGATTAAAGCCATGACCCACTCACATCAGCATTGTTGACGGAGATAATACAGTTCAGTCTGAGAATTATGGAGATTCTGGTCTTTGCATCAGATGTAGTGGAAATTTATGGCACTCAGTGGCAGCCAGGTGTCTTGGATTAGTCTTCAGTAAACTCTGCTAACTGGTTCATTTTAGTACTCACTTAGTAAAATAATCCATATGAGGGTGCACTAGTCACTCATAGTAAAAAGAAAAATAGGACTTGCACAAAGAGGAGCCCCCAGTCCCATTGGTGTTTGACAGTGAAAGTGAAGTCGCTCAGTCGTGTCCGACTCTTTGCGACCCCATGAACTGTAGCCCACCAGGCTCCTCCCTCCATGGAATTCTCCGGGCAAGAGTACTGGAGTGGGGTGCCATTTCCTTCTCCAGGGGATCTTCCCGGGTCTCCCACATTCCAGGCAGACGCTTTAGCCGCAGAGCCACCAGGAAAGCCCATTAGTGTTTGGCAGATCTTATTTTGAGAATCATTGCTTTGTTTTGCAACTGCACATGGATTGCCATGTATCTACTTGGAAGTATAACATATAAGCCAGTACCAGCAGTGCCTTCAACCTGTCCTTTCAGAAAAAAAATGGTAAAGTTGACTCGAACCTCAATCACATGGAAGCCTAAGCTTGACTCGTGATCTCTGTTAAGTGTCAGGGGTGGAATGCAGGTGGGTACATTTTACAGTCTCATGATCGCTTTCTTTGATTCTCTGTTCTCCTGTTAGTGCTGCATAACAGCAGTACAGATGCAAAATTCCGTCCCTCTTTAAAGCCTCAGTCGTGTCTGACTCTTTGTGACCCCACGGACTGTAGCCTACCAGGCTCCTCGGTCCATGGAATTTTCCAGGCAAGAGTACTGGAGTGGGTTGCCATTTCCTTCTCCAGGGAATCTTCCCAACCCAGGGATCAAACCCAGGTCTCCCGCATTGCAGGCAGACACTTTACCATCTGAGCCACCAGGGAAGACTTTAAATCCCGTTAACAACAAGATCCCCTCAGAAAGACATTTTGGGAGGCTGTGTGGGAAGAAGGCAGAAGAGTGAAATGAGAGCCACACAAACCCTTCAAGTCATGGATTTGTTTTCTCATTCTTAAAACGTCTTCCAGCTACCACTTTCTCCACTCCCTTCTTCCCCGTCTATCTGTCCCTACTCCCAGTCTTGGAGGGATATTCCTCATCTCATCCTAGTCAGCCTCCGTCTTGTTTGTCCATCTTGATCCTCCTATGCTCCCTGCTTTTACTGTCTCTTTCTCTCCCTTGTTTATAACAACAAACAAATTTAATCAGCCTCTCAGAGAGAAGAGCTTTAATATTTTTCCAAAGGCATGGCACCTGTGAACGAATGCTCCAGGCTTTTGGAGTCTCACCTTCAGCTTATTCCCAGGGTTGATATAAGAACTTTTCCTTGAGAATCAACTGTGACCAGCATATAAGATTATGTAATAACATGGCAAGTGGTGCTGAGCTACCTGGTTAGATAGGAGGCAGGAGAATTTCTCAAGGAAGACAGTATTTTCTCAGAAGACGGTGGTGGGAGTGTGGTGCAAAAAAAGAACTGAACATTTAGTAAATATTTGCTGAAGAAGGAGTTAATGGAGTTGGCAAGTTATGGGAAAGAGAGGACTAATGGGGCAGGATAAAAAGCTAGAGTAGAGAGGGACTTCCCTGGTGGCCCAATGGTTAATAATCTATGTTTCTATGGCAGGGGGTATGGGTTCGAGCCCTGTTCAGCAACTAAGAGCTGAGATCCCACATGCCTGACAGCAGGGCCAGAAAAAGAAAAAAGCTAAAGTGGGGAGATTATCCCTCTTCAGGAGGAAGGAGCCTCTTTTATGGAGATAGCCTAAAAGGAGGTAAGAAGGTACAAGTAAGATGCATTTGCCGGGGAGTAAGGGTGGTCATTTGAGGGCACACTTGTGCAGTGACTTGGATTTTCTTAATGAATTCAGGAACAAGATCTTCTAGTGACTGAGGCCAGGTAGAAGAGGGCTCAACATTATGATTGGAGGCCATTATTTACCTGTGTTTCGTATGTATAATGTTGTACAATCTCGTCCGCCATACACATCCAACTATGAATAGGAGCAGATGAAAAATATGATCATCTGGATCCTGGGCTATGGTTTTGTGAGTCCAGGAAAATAGAAGGACATGAAGACCAGTCAGCAAACACAGCTCAGACCAAAAATGCCATCTGTGGGGAGATGGTAAATTGGAAGAAAATTTAATGGCGCAGAACTGGCCACGAATAAGATGAGCTATATTGGGAACAAAAGAGTAAGCTATAGAAATAAGAGATTGTTGGCACAGAGTACTCTGTTAATATTTAGAGGTCGTCACTGAAGATCAGCTTTACATTATGACAGAGTATGACCTATGGGAACTCTTTCTGTGGGCTGTAAGTGAAACTGCCTGGCATTGAGAAGAATGAGGAACTCAGAAGCTAGAATGTGGTCAGCTTGGATGAAGACTGAGCCAAGGGCACAGACCTCACAGGAGAGGAACCAGGAGGATGGAATATGGCAACAGCAACATTGTCGCAGAGGAGAAGAAAACTTTCATATTTCATAGAAAGAATTTTTTATTAAAATGAAGTCATAATTTGCATGGGATAAATACCAAAATCACTCATTTTGTGTGGGAATCAAAGTTGATCCTCGAGTGATGATAAGAGAAAGTATGAGGAGCCTGGCAGGCTACAGTCCACAGTGATGCAAAGAGTTGGACACGACTGGAGTGACTTAGCATGCATGCACGGCACACCAGCAGAGAGAAAACGGTGATCACAAGCACAGTGTTTGACTCTGGTGCTTCACAAAGGTCAAGACAGAACTCTAAAGCCTGAAAGGATAGCCTGTCCAGATTTGGTTTTCCAAATGAAGGCTAAGATGGGTGGGGGTTGAATGCTTGCTTGCCTAGGTTGTGCTCTTAGGAAGCCTTATGGTAATGGATTTGGGGAATTACTGAAACAGTTAATGCAAGCGGTGCTGCTCTAAAACTGGGTAAACAAGAACCACAAAAGATACAAATGAGCTTATAGGGAGAACAGAAATAGACCTACAGACATAGAAAACAAACATGGATTCCAAAGGGGAGAGGTGGGGACTAAATTAGGATGGGACGAACATATACATACTGCTATATGCAAAACAGGCAAGGAGGAACTTCTGTGCAGCACAGGGAACTCTACTCAATATTCTGTAATATGAGAGGAGAATGGTGAGCTATAGTCCATAAGGTCACAGAGAGTTGGGCACAACTCAGGTGACTTAACACACACAAGTGTATATGTATAACTGAATCACTTTGCTGTTCACCTGAAACTAAGATAACATTGTAATCAACTAGACTTCTTTAAAAAAAAAATATTTTCACAGACCCCCAAAAAACTGGGTAAATAAATGCCTCATGAAAAACCAAACACATACATACACACGCACACGCACACCCCCTCCTCTAAATCCTCACTCTAGAAGGCAGTTGCCAGGCAGAAGAAACAGATAGTTGAACAAACAAATAACTTAAAAGTGCTTGAAAAAGTCTTCTTTCTAGATTAAAAGTTCTTGGTGGAGTTAACGAGCTAAGCTGTGAAAGAGCACATATCTGGACATGTTGAGTAAAGCAGCTCTGGAAACTTCTGCTCCGTTTCTTCAGAACTCCCTGTCCCTCAGGAAAAATGAAATTTTGCGTCTCATTTGACACTCTGACTTGAATTTGCAGATCTGCACCTTACAAAGTACTGTTTACCCATCTGTAAAAATTCCACCTTTCAATGAACAGAGAAATTCTCTCAGGCTACCAATTTACCAGCTAATTCTAACAAAGAAGATAAATATTGAATTTCCCTTTTCGACCATTACTCATAAGCTTTCTGGGACAAAATCTGAATAAAGGAATAATTCCTGAAGAGAAAGACATCTGAACATGTGATTTCTGTTTATGACTTCAAGCAGCAAAGATTTAATTGCTAACTATAGGCAAATCAAAGGTGTTAAAATTATACAAATAATGAAAAGTTTGTTTTAAATGCCAGAGTATGCTCTAAGAAGAAAGTGAAAATTTCCCTGATGAACTAGAATTCAGTGCATTCATTGATTCACTTATTCAAGATATACTAGAGACCAGAGATAATAATGAGCATTAGTAAAAACAAAGTTATTTTTAACAAAAGTTGTTTGCAAGTATTAAGGCCTAGATACTCATAGTAGGAGTCAGATATGTTTCTTTTTTTTCAGTCCTTTGGAGAAATTTGTGCTGTGTGTGCTCAATTGCCTTAGTTGTGTCTGAGTCTTTGTGACCCTGTGGACTGTAGCCCGCCAGGCTCCTCTGTCTATGGGATTCACCAGGCAAGAATACTGGAGTGGGTTGCCATTTCCTTCTCCAGGGGAATGTTCCCAACCCAGGGATTGAACCTGCATCTCTTGCATTGCAGGCAGATTCTTTACCCACTGAGCTACCCAGGAAGTTCAACAGGTGAACCACAAGGGCCTCGACTGGGAGAACCTCAGATGTATTCTTATCCGAATTTATTCCAATAATTAAATGTTGTAAATTTGATTTGGCATATCACCTTACACATCCATGTTTAGAAATAAAAGGAGTCTGGAGCAAGCCAGAAGAAATACTCCGATTGCTTGTCTGCTGAAAAAGTAGTTCACTTTCAGCATCTTCTAAAATGGGAATGTATCTTGCTTAGTCCAGGAAGAGGGAGGTGAAATCATCTACACAAAACCCATCACAGCTGCTGTGAGAGAACTTTTTTGCTTGGAGACTGCAGGATTGTCATTTGAACGGCTGTACATTTCACTGGTTAGACTCTAATTTAGAGGGAAGAATAATCCAGTCTTCTGCAGCCTCTAAAGTTCTGCCTGATTAACCAATGATTAGCATCAACTCGGAAGAAAGATCTGCTATCAAAATTCATGCTATTAAAGCTGGAATTGAAAACCGTAACAACAAAAATGGCAAGCTTTCTTAGTGTCATGTTGTGTGCTTTGAAATCACCGGAGTCTTTGTGGGGTGAGAATGCAGGCTTTTGTTCTGGAGGAGAGCACTTGGTGAGAGAGGGCATGCGCAGTGTTAGCCAAGGACTCGGCCTGGGAGCAGATCCCAGGGCGACGTGGGATTAGCTCAGCATTTATGCTACTGGCTCTGTTGGGATTGCTGACATTTTTATTTCCTCTACTCATAGATTTTGTGGGGAATTGAGGATGGCACACAGAAAGGTTTAAGTATTTGAAAAATAGTGAGAACTCAACACAGTTTTCTAAGAGCCCTGATTTCCCTGAGCATTTTGATTGTGGCAGTAATTATAAATCTCATTTTGGCAGCCTATGCCCAGGGGGTTCCGTGGAAGTAGGGAGACGATTCTTCAGGGAAGCTGTATTTGTACTCCAACCACTGACATATTTGAGCCCTGCCAACTTACTTTACATCTCAAATTTAAACTTAGGACTACTGAGTGAATCTTCTGAAAGTTCCAATTAAAAACTCCTGCAGTTGGCAAAAATTTTATACATGTTGATGCATAATATTCATAATATGCAAAATCGTAAACACTAATTTGAAAGGAAAAAATAATTATAACTTTATGGGAAAACGTGTACAGAGATCCTATG
>SJYC01065242.1:0-23285 GCA_006408675.1 Madoqua kirkii
TTCCTTCTAAAAAGCTAGAGGCACTATAGAGAATTAAGCTATTCTAGAAGCCATGAAGCGTTCTTACCTGATTCCTGTCTATTTCCATCCACACAAGTGCTGAAAGGACACAGCAAAAAATTTAAGCAAGCTAGTGAGAGAAAAATTGATAAAATTGGGTGGAGGGTGTTGAAACATTAAAGATGACTGAAATATCAGTAACACAAAACCAGCCTTTTTTCTGTTTTCCTCCTTAGTGCCGAACGTTTAGCGTTGGATAGTTGTTACATTGGCAGGAGTTTTAAATGAATCTGTGAAACTCCATTCTAAATGGGCAGGACTAGGGTAAGGCAGGTGAAACTAGCTTTGGGTGCAAAATTTAAGAAGGCACCAAAATCTTAGTAATCAAGGTAAATCATATCTTAACACAATATTTTTGAAAAGAAAATAAGCAAACTACAGTCCATGGGTTGGCTGCCTATTTTTATAAGTAAAGTTTTACTGGAACTTCTGAGAAACAAAACAAAGAGAAAAAGGGGTCTGGAGCTTCAATTATAGGGATTTTATAAGGTTCCAAACAAGAATTTCTTAGACTAGGGCTTTTAACTAAAACCCAGCTTCTTTATTTTCATGGCTGCAAATGGTGATTGGAGCCATGAAATTAAAAGATGCTTGATCCTTAGAAGAAAAGCTATAACCAACCTAGACAGCATATTAAAAAGCAGAGACATTACTTTGCCAACAAAGGTCCATCTAGTCAAAGCTATGGTTTTCCCAGTAGTCATGTATGGATGTGAGAGTTGGACTATAAAGAAAGCTGAGAGCCCAAGAATTGATGCTTTTGAACTGTGGTGTTGGAGAAGACTCTTGAGAGTCCCTGGGACTACAAGGAGATCCAACCAGTCCATCCTAAAGGAGATCAGTCCTGAATATTCATTAGAAAGACTAATGCTGAAGCTGAAACTCCAATACTCTGGCCATCTGATGTGAAGAACTGACTCACTGGAAAAGACCCTAATGCTGGGAAAGATTGAAGGCAGGAGGTGAAGGGGAGGACAGAGGATGAGATGGTTGGATGGCATCACCAACTCGATGGACATGAGTTTGAGCAAGCTCTGGGAGTTGGTGATGGACAGAGAAGCCTGGTGTGCTGCAGTCCATGGGGTTGCAGAGTCTGACATGACTGAGCAACTTAACTGAACTGAGCTCCTCAATGTTCCAGCGCTACTGAAAATGCCTGTATTCATCTGTTATCTTTACAGCTCAGAATCTCTCTGAGCAAGAGAAAAGCATTTGCCCAAAGGGTTGGTTCTTGGGAGAGAAAGGGTAACAAGCCACCAGTAATCCTTCCCTGGTGGCTCAGACAGTAAAGAATCCACCTGCAATGCAGGAGACCTGGATTTGATCCCTGGGTTGGGAAGATCCCCTGGAGAAAGGCATGGCAACCCACTCCAGTATTCTTGCCTGGAGAATACCATGGACAGAGGAGCCTAGTGGGCTACAGTTCAGAGAGTGGCAAAGAGTCAGACACGACTGAGCAACTAAGCACAGCACAGCACAATGTTTCTTGAAACCAAAATGGTCTCCTTTACCAACTTAAGCAAGGATCTCAAAACTCTACAAAATACTTGCTTTAGGGTACATATTTGAAAACTCACTGAGATAAATGTCTGAATAATCATGCTGAGTGCTCTATACATATAAGCCATTATTCAGTAATAGAAGAATTGTTCATGTGAATTTGAAGAGTGGAATCACAGTTGTATGGCAAAAATAGATGTTATGGCCCATTTATCAGCCTGCCTCAGGACAGGGCTAGTGCTAAAGGTAAAACAGGGCCTGGACCCAGGAATCAGGGGAGGGTGCTTGTTTCCTTTCCAAGTGTTGGGTATATATCCTACCACCTACAAAAGTGGCTCAGATTGCTGAATGTTCTACCACCAAGCAACCCTTCAAAGCTTCATAACTTACATTGCCAAAAATTCATCCCTTCCTTGAGACAGACTTTGGATCCTGTTCTGAGAAACAGAATTCTTTTCCAAACAAAAGCCTTAACTACACAATTAAATGAAAGGGAATGAATTTGCTTGGAGGAGAAAAATGAAAGAAAACAAGTTATTTTAAATGATAAAAAATATGTAGTCAGTTGGCAGCAGCTTTAGAATGACTGCTCCTTGTTCTAATGAGATATGCTATCAACTGAACATGTAAGTTACTTGTTTAGGACCTTTTTCACTTAATCTTTTAAAGGAAAAAAAAATTTTTTTAACTTACAAAAGAGGAGCTGGTTATAAAATAAAAGGCCAGCATTCCAGAAAAGATGAAAAATCTACCCTCAAAGACAACTTTTAACAGCCTAATATATATTCTCTTGGATTTTTTGAATGTATATTTTTAACAAAAATTGGGTCTAGTTATGGTTTTGACTTTGGTATCACTTATATCCTTCTAGCTTTAGACCTCACTCTTCTAGCTTCAGATATTTTCATATTATCTCCCCTCCTTGGCCACAGTGGTTGGTACAAGGGCTAAACATGTGGCCACAGTCAGACCAATCAGAATCCTCTCCTGGGATTTTTTTCAACAGGACCTCTGGGTTTTTTTTTTTTTTTTTTAACTTTTTATTTGGTATTGGGGTATAGCTGATTAATAATGCTGTGATAGTTTCAGGTGAACGGTGAAGGGACTCAGCCATACGTATACATATAGCTATTCTCCCCCAAACCCCTTTCCTATCCAGGCTGCCACATAACATTGAGGAGCTCTGTTCTTTTCTAGGCAAGGAGCTATAACAATGTGATAACAGAGTTGGCAGCATCCACGACTCCACTGCCATGGAAAAGTTTCTCCATGGCTGTCTACTACCTGCAACCAAGAGAATCCTCATATACATATTCTTCTGCAATTTTATTTTCTTCAGCTAAAACTACATCATGGACAGTTTCCATGTCAGGGCAAATCTCCCTCTTCCCTTTCAATAGCTGAATATAGTCAATTCTGTGGATGCATGTTTATGACGTTTTTCTAGCACCAAGAACATAAGGTTTTGCAAGTGATAAACACAGAAAAATATATTCAGACAGAAGAGCTGTAGCCACATCTTAAGTGATGATGATTGTTATGCAAATGAGGGACCAGCACTAATAAAGTTTAAGTAGCACTTATTCCCCAGCCACCCATGCAGGACTCATTATCCTTGCTTTAGCGAGACTACTTTGTGGCATTTAATACCACCTCTACTAGATGACTAAGGCCTATGCCTTCTGCATCCCAGTTTCTCTAACAATCTAGTAGTAAATTTGAACTCATCCATTCATTCCAAGGATCTTTAAACCTCTATTAGAGGAACATTTTGAGGGAAGTTGAGAGGAGGTATGCATTTGCATTAGGTATTGAGGCCTGGAACCATAAGCACAACTACTGTCTAATTTGAAGGGCCAAAGATCTGATACCCAGTGTTTCAACTGTGCCTTTTCCAAGACATGAAGCAACTGTAATGAAGAGTTAGACTTCAGCTTTGTGGTCCACAATGATAGAGTCTAGTCCCAGTCCCTCCCTTTATGATACCATATGCTCTTGGACAGTTTGCTTAACCCCTCTAAGCCTGTTTTCTCATGAGAAAAAAGGGAGATGGGTGATTAATAGTACTTGTCTCACAACTAACTTGAAAAAATTAAGTAAGAAATTGAATAGGAATTCCTGTGACTGTGCTGGACCCATAGTACATGCTCGATAAATAGACATTAGTATATCATCTTCGTGATATACAGTAAATTCAGTTGTCTGGGATGTATGCTGTTTCCACTTTGCAAGTTTTTTCAACTGCCAGTGTGACTTTAAAAAACTGTTCTTTTTAAAGTTTTAGAACATGCTTGAAAAGCTGGGTGCTAGCCAGGATACAGTTGGAAGCAAAACAGTCCTAAAAATAAGAAAAAGATGCATGACTTTTTAAATGTTGGGTTTCTCTTTAAAAGCAAAATTATACCGCGAGTAAAGATCAAAATTCATTCTTTCTGTGACCTCATTCAAAAACGAAGTTTATTGGAGCATGATGCATGTCAGATGTGTTTAGAGTGGCATGTGCCCTTCTGATGACATATGAACACACGCTGCACGTCTGGAGTTTTTTCTAGCAGGTGTTTCAGGCTGAAGAAGGAAGATAGGCCTACATTTGATGACAACACTCACAGTACTCAGGCCTTTCCTGGATTATGTTCTACAAAGTACAAACAGGTACAAGAAGGATAATTTTCTAGAGCCGAAAGCAAATAGTTTGTGAAACAGAATTCAAAAGCCTTTCCTGTAACAGTTTTGAGGTCTCAGAAATTCAGACTAATATTCAAAGAAAATCCACAGTGGAAGACACTGCGACCTGATTTGGGATCTGATTTAATGCATTCCAAGAAATGGGCTCCTTCTTGCCATTGCTACTGCTTATCACCCTCCTTTCCCGCCACTCGGCTTAGTCTCCTGTCCAGCTTTAAGCCTCAACCCAGCTGGCATTTCGTCCGCGAGCTCTCCCCTGAGCCCTCAGTTAGGCACCTGTGGCATCAAATCACATTGCCCCCTGTGCTTCTCTATGTCTCTTACTGTGACTTTCATGGAATAACTGATGATTCATGATCTCAGTGCTCTTCACTTGACTATATGCTTCAGTTGCATCGGGAGCAAGTGTTGACCCCCATGTCAGGTCCACTGTCATGATTCAATAGATACCTGTTGAAAATTTGAGAAGAAAAAATCTTTTATCCTATGAATTTCAAGTCAAAGAGTGGAAATACAAAGAACAGCAGATTTTCTAAGTAACTCTCCTTATAAAGATTAGAAGAATGCCTTTATTCCAAGTAACCCAAAAAACCACACAAAACTATAGCATTTGGTGTCATATCAGCCATATTCTATGAAATTAATTGGTTATCAGGTTCAAGTGAAAGAAAGTGACAATTATAACAGTTAGCACTAACTGGATGTGTAACTGGCTAGGTCCAAAAAATAGTTAAAAGAGACTAAGAAAAGAAAGGGGTTTCAAAGCCATAGCTTACCTCCCTGCAAAGGAACACTTGAAAATAAGGGTTCTAGATAAAAGCCAAAGTGCTTAGCAGGTCACTGATGCTGCTGCTCACCTTCCCAGCAGCACCTGCTACATTAGATTTTAACACAACATTAAATAGAAAAAAAAAATCTGAGACAGCTTCTCCTACCCAGAGCCAAGTAGCATCTGATTTAGCTCCTCTCTGTGAGAGAAGATGCATTTATACCACAGGATTGTCCATTCCATTATTGAAGTCAAAGGCTTAGGTCATTTTTTTCCTGTATGAAGACCAAAGTATGTCTAACTCTACCCATCGACACCAGAATGAATGGATGTGTGAATAAATTAATATTCATTAATTCTGGAACCCAAATGAGGTTTACCACTCTATTCTAAAATAGAGTAAACGTATAGGTTTCTTCATTTGGTCTGTGAATTAGGAGCAAGAATTTGGAAGCGTATGTGTGAGTATGTGTATGTGTGTGCAGATACATTTGTTTAACATAATTGTGTTTTGCCACATCAACATAAATGTAGTGGGTTTATAAAGATGCTGAAGGCTTACTCCACTGTAATTATTTTTATAACCTTTTTAAATTCTCAAAGTCATTAAAAATCAAAATGTTTAAACAAATTAAATTGTGGATTAGACCCATAGATCTGCCTTCTCTTTAACAGAAGACAGAGGATAGGAAAGAGTCAAATGTTTTGTCTGTTTTGCCACAGCCCAGAACCTTTCTTCTTTGGGCAAGGAACTACACACCATAAGGAGTAATTCTTTAATTGCTTCTAATTATAGTAAATGCCCAACATGTCCTGGGTCTCCGGGAACATGACTAACACTTGCCTCACCTTGCAATGACTGCAGATGAAGTGTGGGTGAGGGCATGAATGGTGGGCATCACCTCCACACTGCCTCCTCCTCTAACCTTATAGTTGAAGTCAGGTGCCCACTAACATCAGTGGGCCTGGAGGCTCTTTTCAACAAGTGTTTCAGAATATTGGGGAAGCTCAGATACTGAGTCATTCTTGGAAGATATTTTAGGGAAATGTGAGTTAGTCATTAGGGAACTATGGCTTTGGAGACCAAGAAACACCCAAGTTCCAGCTCTAACTAAACCAGATGACACTGATCAGCTTACTCAGCCACTCAGTAGAATGAGGATAACATCTCATACGGTTGATCTGAGGATTCCATGAGCTAACTGATAGACAGCTTAGTGCACTGCCTGGCATAAAGTAAATACTCAGACATGTTATCTACACAGATACCCAGGACAGTCTCCACACCTTGATTTAATCATCAACAGTGGGCACCTACATGTCCAAGAAGCCCCTCCACACCAGATAAATCTAATGTATTGCCAGGGCAGAGAACCTCTGGTACAGTTTTGAACCAGACACTGACCAAGACTGGGAAGGGAACATCTGAGAAGGGGACATATATAATGAGCAAGACAATTACATGCTTTGGAAGGAGGAAGAATGGATCAGATGGTAAAGAATCTGCCTCCAATGAAGGAGACCCAAGTTTGATCTCTGGGTAGGGAAGATCTCCTGGAGAAGGGAATGGCAATCCACTCCAGTATTCTTGCCTGGAAAATTCCATTGACAGAGGAACCTGGAGTGCTACGGTTCATGGAGTTCACAAAGAGTCAGACGCAACTGAGTGACTAACACACACAGGGACTTCAGGATTTGCCGAGGGTTTAAAGGCATTCAGTGGGGAGTTACTGAGATGGAAAAGAAGAGGGCTATAGAAGTCTTGGTCATATACTGAGCTAGGTGATGGCAGCTTGCTTTCTGTTTCAGATGTTGGTGATGGTGTCTGCCCACTGCCTCAGAAGTCCTGTCTGAGTTCCGTGTAGATGAGCCTCTGATCCAGAAGTGATGGAGCCACTTCCACTGGGTAAGGTTCTAAGAGACCGGAGGACAGAGAAGCTGGTTTGAGGTCCAGACAACGAGGGACAACACTAATAACAATAATGGTAATAGCCACCACTTTCAATATACATACTTACACTAAGCATTAACAGACTTATAAACAATAACAACAATCAGTTCAGTTCGGTTCAATTGCTCAGTCATGTCTGACCCTTTGTGACTCCATGCACTGTAGCATGCCAGGCTTCCCTGTCCGTCACCAATTCCCAGAGCTGATTCAAACTCACGTCCATCAAGTCAGTGATGCCATCCAACCATCGCATCCTCTGATGTCCCCTTCTCCTCCTGCCTTCAAACTTTCTCAGCATCAGGGTCTTCTCCAATGAATTAATTCTTCACATCAGGTGGCCAAAGTATTGGAGCTTCAGCTTCAGCATCAGTCATTCCAATGAATATTTCTGATTCACTGATTTCCTTTAGGATGGATTGGTTGGATCTCCTTGCAGTCCAAGAGACTCTCAAGAGTCTTCTCCAATAACACAGTTCAAAAGCATCAATTCTTAGGTACTCAATTTTCTTTATAGTTCAACTCTCACATCCGTACATGACTACTGGAAAAACCATAGCTTTGACTAGACAGACCTTTGTTGGCAAAGTAATGTCTCTGATTTTTAATATGCTATCTAGGTTGGTCATAACTTTTCTTCCAAGGAGCAAGCATCTTTTAATTTCATGGCTTCAGTCACCGTCTGCAGTGACTTTGGAGCCCCAAAACATAAAGTCTCTCACTATTTCCATTGTTTCCCTCTATTTGCCATGAAGTGATGGGACTGGATGCCATGATCTTTGTTTTCTGAATGTTGAGTTTTAAGCTAACTTTTTCACTCTCCTCTTCCACTTTCATCAGGAAGCTCTTTAGTTCTTTGCTTTCTGCCATAAGGGTAGTGTCATCTGCATATCTGACGTTATAGATATTTCTCCCAGCAATCTTAATTCCAGCTTGTGCTTCCTCCAGCCCAGCATTTCACATGATGTACACCACTGCATATAAGTTAAATAAGCAGAGTGAAAATATACAGGCTTTGATGTACTCCTTTCCCAAACTGGAACCAGTCTGTTGTTCCATGTCTGGTTCTAACTGTTGCTTCTTGACCTGGATACAGATTCCTCAGGAGGCAGGTCAGGTAGTCTGGTATTCTCATCTCTTGAAGTATTTTCCACAGTTTGGTGTGATCCACACAGTCAAAAGCTTTGGCATAGTCAGTAAAGCAGAAGTAAATGTTTTTCTGGAATGCTCTTGCTTTTTCAATGATCCAGTGGATGTTAGCAATTTGATCTCTGGTTCCTCTGCCTTTTCTAAATCCAGCTTGAAAATCTGGAAGTTCACAGATCACGTATTGTTGAAGCCTGGCTTGGAGAATTTTGAGTATTACTTTGCTAGTGTGTGAGATGAGTGCAATTGTGTGGTAGTTTGAACATTCTGTGGCATTGCCTTTCTTTGGGATTGGAATGAAAACTGACCTTTTCCAGTCCTGTGGCCACTGCTGAGTTTTCCAAATTTGCTGACATACTGAGTGCAGCACTTTCACAGCATCATCTTTTAGGATTTGAAATATCTTGACTGGAATTCCATCACCTCCACTAGCTTTGTTCGTAGTGATGCTTCCTAAGGCCTACTTGACTTTGCATTCCAGGATGTCTGGTTCTAGATGAGTGATCATACCATTGTGGTTATCTGGGTCGTGAAGATCTTTTTTGTACAGTTCTTCTGTGTATTCTTGCCACCTCTTCTAAATATCTTCTGCTTCTGTTAGGTCCATACCATTTTTGTCTTTTATTGTGTTCATCTTTGCATGAAATGTTCCCTTGGTAGCTCTAACCTTCTTGAAGAGATCTCTAGTTTTTCCCATTCTTTTCTTTTCCTCTATTTCTTTGCACTGATCACTGAGGAAGGCTTTCATGTCTCTTTGCAATTCTTTGGGACTCTGGATCAGATGGCTATATCTTTCCTTTTCTCCTTTGCCTTTTGCTTCTCTTCTTTTCACAGCTATTAGTAAGGCCACTTCAGACAACCATTTTGCCATTTTGCATTTCTTTTTCTTGGGGATAGTCTTGATCACTGCCTCCTGTACAGTGTCACAGACCTCTGTCCATAGTTCTTCAGGCACTCTGTCAGATCTAATCCCTTGAATCTATTTGTCACTTCCACTGTAAAATCCTAAGGGATTTGATTTAGGTCATACCTGAATGGTCTAGTGGTTTTCCCTACTTTCTTAAATTTAAGTCTGTATTTAGCAATAAGGAGCTCATGATCTGAGCCACAGTCAGCTCCTGGTCTTATTTTTTCTGACTGTATAGAGCTTCTCAATCTTTGGCTGCAAACAATATAATCAATCTGATTTTGGGACTGACTATCTTGTGATGTCCATGTGTAGAGTTATCTCTTATGTTGTTGGAAGAGGGTGTTTGCTATGACCACCACATTCTCTTGGCAAAATTCTGTTAGTCTTTGACCTGCTTTGTTTTTTACTCCAAGGCCAAATTTGCCTGTTACTCGAGGTGTCTCTTGACTTCCCACTTTTGCATTCCAGTCCCCTATAATGAAAAGGACATCTTTTTTGGTGTTAGGTCTAGAAGGTCTTGTAGGTCATCATTTAGTGGTCGGGATGTAGACTTGGATTACTGTAATATTAATGGTTTGCCTTAGAAACAAAGAGAGATCATTCTGTAGTTTTTGAGACTGCATCCAAATACTACATTTTGGACTCCTTTGTTGACTATGATGACTACTCCAGCAAGATGGTAGGAGGGGTGAAATCACGTTAAAAGTCAAAGCCCATACCTGCCAAAAACACTCAGAGGGCTCAGACAAACCTTGTGCACACCAGGACCTAGAGACCCCACAGAGAATGAGCCAGAACTGTGTTTGAGTGTCTCCTGCAGAGGTACAGGTCAGCAGCGAACTGTTGCAGGGGCAGGGGCTCTGGGTGCAGTAGACCTGGGTATGGCATAAGCCCTCCTGGAGAAGGTCGCCATTGGCCTCACCATTTGAGCCACCAGAAATTACACAAGACTGGGGAAATAGACTCTTGGAAGGCACAAACAAAACCTTTGTGCACCAGGACCCAGGAGAAAGGAGCAACAATAACAACAGTAGCTGATATCCACTGAGTACTTACTACCTGTCAGGCATTAGTTTAACCACTTTATAAGCTTAGTTTTATTTAACCTTCAGAGCGGTCCTCTAAAACAGCTACCATCCCACCATAAGAAGAAGGGAAACTGAAAGAGGTCAAATGAGTTACCAAGTCTCCTTAGCTATAGGGTCAGGCTCTTACTGGGTCATCTACCTTCCAAACTCCTGACCAACTGCTAGACAATGAAGACGCCCACCATCTGACACATTCTCTACAGCTCTGAAATGCCATCCTAGCCTTCGAATAAGCAACTGCCTCTCAGAAAGTGCTGCCCACATAGCTGCAGGATATAAATTTGTACCGACCTCTTCCAAGTGGGCTGTAGTTGGGTGTTCCAATTTTAATTGTCAACAGCAGTGCCAAGTAGTTCTGGCCATTCAACCTACTCGTCTGAGAGAAGGCAGCTTACAGTCTGTCAAAGCAAATGCTGCAAAACACTTAAAGACTGAGGGTAGGGAGAGATAGTCTCACTCTATACATTTCTTCCCAGCTTCTGTTAAAACATAAAATGACAAACAAACCTCAGCTTCTAGACAGTGGGAACTTCTTCCAGGTTGTCAACAACTGTGACGTGTTTTTTAGTATCTCTCTGGTCTTCCATGTATGGATCCATAGTTTTGAGGAAGTGCATAATTAAAAGTAGCCCTATTCAGGCCTTCTCTGGTAGTCCAGTGGTTAAGAATCTGCTTCCCAATGCACGGGACATGAGTTCAATCCCTGGCTAGGGAACTAAGATGCCACATGCCAAATGCCACTGGGCAACTAAACTCCTTGACACAATAGAAAGAAACCCCCAGGGCCTCAAGGAAGATCCCCAAGCACTGCAAAAAAAGTTTCCATGAGATGCAACAAAAATTCTATGTGAAGATCCCTGCCTGCCATGAAGAAGTTACTGGGAGAGGTAACAAAAATCTCGTGTGAAGATTCATGCACTACAGCAAAGCTCCCAGGTGCTGCAACTAAGATGTTACAGCCAAATAAATAAAATATTGGAATAAAATTTAGAAATTAAAGTAGTCCTATTCACAGCACCTTCCCCTCAAGGGACTGAAGCACGTAGATATCAGAAGAAACCCAGAGAAAACAATGAGATATCTGGCTCATCGCTGCCTTCAAGACTTATCTTTTGACATGTACTCACCTGTACAATTACAGGTAAGTAATTGTAATACAGGGGGTTCATTAGAGAAAGCAGAAAATAGGATAGCAGACCCCTTCATAATGGCCATCCTCAGAGGAAGATCTGAAGATAAATAAGGCTTTATTCTATTGCTGGGTTTCATTGTGGTCTGAGGCTGTTCCCTGCTGCAGAACATGTCTATTGTGGCATTTACAAGCCCCTGGAACTTGACATTAATGATTGCTGTTTGTGCATTTTAGCTCTCCATCTATCTAATGTATCATTCTCCTACAACCCTTTGAGGAACAGAGTGCTGCCTTTATCCCCTTTCACAAATAAGAAAATGGAGGCACAGTGCTTGCTTAACTTTATATGGCTGGGAGTAGAATTAGGACCTCTGATCTCTCCAATAAATTCATAGCCAACCATGTTTATACAAGCTTGGACTGACTTGGAGCTCCTGTCTTGAATACTCTTTGAAAGTAGGTGGGATATGAGCCTAAAAAAAGATGCATATGAAAGCTTCACCTCACTTTACCAGTCAGGGAAGGGGAAGATTAAACATGGGAGGACTGGGTGTTGCACTTGGAGGACTCATTATTCATTGCCCGCTTGTTCTGCACCCGGCATTGGGCCAAGTGCGTTACATACAGATATGTCCTCATTTAGCACTCACCACAGGGCTTCCCAGGTGTCTCAATGATAATCTGCCTGCTAATGAAAGAGAGGTGGGTTCAATTCCTGGGTTGGGAAGATCCCTTGGAGAAGAAAATGGCAACCCACTACAGTATTCTTGCCTGGACACTTCTATGGACAGAGGAGCCTGGCAGGTTGTCGTCCATTGGGTCACAAAGAGTCAGACATAACTCAGCAACTGAACATGAGCACTCACCACAATCCTGAGAGGTGGGACGTAGTAGTCCCCACTTGCAAGAAGAGGGGCCATATCCCACAGAGTGACTTTCCCCACAGGTGCTCATTTCTAACAGCAAAGCCATTCAGTTCAGTTCAGTTGCTCAGCCGTACACACACAGACACACGGACATGCACAAGGACAAGTTTTCTGTGGGAGACTTTCACATCTCACTACTGAGAAGGCTGGTCCTCTCTTCACAGGAAAACAATTCCTTTGCAAAGAATAAGCCTATTCAATTCAGTTTAGCAAATCATCCCTTAGTAAGTTGAAATGTGTCTTTCAAAAAGATACGTTCAAGTGCTAATCCCGGTACCTATGAAAGTCACTTTATTTAATGAGGTCATTGAGATGTAATCAAGGTAAGGGGTGGTCATTCTGGGTTGGGGAGGATGCTAACCAATGATCGGTGTCCTTGCAGGAAGAGAACAGGACACGCAGAGATACACACAAGAGAATGCCCTATGACGATGGAGGCAGAGACTGGAGTGATATATCTGCAAGCCAAAGGACACCAAGGATTGTTGGAATCTGGGAATAGGCGAAGAAAGATGCTTCTCTAGAGCCTTTGGAAGGAACCTGGCCTGCTGACACCTTGATTTCAAAGTTCTAGCCTCTATAACCGAGAGAGTACATTTCTGGCATTAATGAGAATACATTGCAGATTTGTGATAATTCATGACAGCAGCCACAGGAAACTGATACAATCCCTACGTGCTCATTAAGGGCCAGGCTTTCTTCCTGATTCATCAGTGGGTGAGGGCTATGTGGCTCTGTGCTCAGGGAGCTTACTGAGATCTCTTTGTGGGGGCTCAGGATAGGGGACAAGCAGTGGGTGAGGAAAATTCCCCTCTTGGGCTTCCTCAGCATCCTGTGTTGGCTTTGCTTGGCCTCCCTTCAGTCCCACAGTGGACAGTGTGTCCTCCCTCGTTCAGCACAGGGCTTAGAGCTGGTTGGATGGGGCACAGTCCCATCCTCAGTCACTGACCTTCCCTATTTTCCCCCAGACCCAAGGAGTTGGGGGAAGTATTTGCCTTTTGTGTTATGTAGGCCTAGTTTTGAATCCTCACTCCATCATTTTGTAGTTAAAACTTCCATCTCCTCATGAGTACAGGGTAATACTTGGAGTTGTGAGGAATCTGAGAGGAAGATCCCAGGGTACATCACAGAGTCAGACAGATGAATGGACCCGGGTCCTATCAACTCTGCTTCTACCCACTACTTGCTAAGGTTGTGATCTTGAGCAAGTTACTTAACTTCCTGTGCTGGCCTCAGTCTCCTCATCTATAAAGTGAGATCAGTAATAGCATTCTCCCATGATGAGGTCGTGAGCATTAACTGAGTCAACATTTGTAAGAAGCTTAAAAGAGTTCTTGGCAGATAGAATGTGCTCAGTGAAGAGAAGCTGATATCGTTTAACTGGTAAGCAGTTGAGTCACACAGAGGTGACATGTATCAAGGACAGTTAGAGGCTGAGCTGGTCCCAGTACCATTCTCAGACTGATGGCTTCTCTGAACAGCCACTGTTTCATTCATTTGAGGGGATGTGCTCCTTAAGAATTCAAACCCTGGAATCAGATAAACATCAATGCAAATGTAAACCTAATTAATTACTAGCTGGGTGATCTTGGACTTGCTACTTAACATCTGAGGATCTGATTTTTTTTTCACTTATAAAATACAGATGTAGACTTCACAGGTTGTCGTGTGGGTGAGAGGAATAAATATAAACACTTAACCACATACTGTAAGCATTCATAAATATTTCTGGCTATCATTTGTGTGAATTAGAAGTCAATTCAAGTATATCTAACTAAATAGTGATAATAGTGGCTTTAAAACTCTCTTGTTCATTTTTTTCCATAAAAGGCAGTAGAGACAGTGGTCCAAGAATAACAGGTGGTACCAAAAAGATCACAAAGAACCCAGGCTCTACCTCTATTTCTGCCTTAACAGTCGCAGTTTGTGGTTTCTATCCTCAAGGTTACATCATAATCCAATATCATGTCCATAATCTGAACAGCAACAAGTGTGCGTATGTGAGATGAGGTTGAGGGATGGGGTGAAGACAAAAAAGACCACCTCGCAGCTGAATCAGCAGCTCCCTTAAGAAGCCATTTCGCAAGTTGATACTTTGCTTGTATTTTATTGGCTAGAACTTAATCACATGGTCACATCTAGCTGCAAGGAAAAGCTGGGAAATGTAGTCTTACACCCATCCATTACATTACACTGGGTAGGACTTGGATCTATCACATCCATTACAGTTAGTAGGACCTAGGCTTTGGTACAAACGTAAAGGAGAAATGGATATTGAGAAGACAAATAGCAGCCTCTGCCAGATCATTGTTATTATTCTTATAGTTGTTTTTACTATGCACCAGGAGCCTGCCTTCTAGAAATCTACAGGTTTTACTGTAGTACGATAAATGTTGTGAAAGACATGCACAGGCATGTAGGAGTACTTAGGAACGAGAGAAGAAATTGAAGGCACTGGTGAAAAAAGTGATGTTTGAGCGGTCTGCCAGGGCAACAAGCATCGAGGGAAGGGAATGTCTAACACAAAGAACATCACACACAAAGTCTAATTGTTTTGCCAGCCTATCCCCCGACTGCTTGGAACTGCGATTTTGGAAACGGTGTTGTGAGTGACGGAGGTGGGGATTGGGCAGGCTTTCAGAGATTGTCCTGGGACTTCTCTTATCCACACAGTCTCTGGGGCAGATGGTGAGGGGTGCTGAGCCCTGCTCTTTGCAAGTTTTTTCTGATTCTTTATTCTGATTTCACCAGACAGCAATCTATTTGTTAAATAAAACAGCTGGTTATTGAAAAAGACATATTTATTGGGAATTAACTGCCATGTGCAAAATGGGTATTTACTACCTACTTGTCAAACATCAGGGAATTTGTGTTTAATAATCTTTTTTTTTTTTCAATTAACTCACAAAAATACATCCCATTAATTCTAAATTAAATGCATATTTGCAAAACTCTAATTCACAACGTAATCAAATTATCTCTTTCCAGCCTGTTTCTGATGGTTACATGTTGGTGAAAGAATCTCAGCTGATGTTCTCAGAGACAAAATTTTATTTTACCCATGTGCAGTTGCAACTTGGACTAGAGGACAATTTTTGAATTTGTGTTTAATAATCTTTTTTTTTTTCAATTAACTCACAAAAATACATCCCATTAATTCTAAATTAAATGCATATTTGCAAAACTCTAATTCACAACGTAATCAAATTATCTCTTTCCAGCCTGTTTCTGATGGTTACATGTTGGTGAAAGAATCTCAGCTGATGTTCTCAGAGACAAAATTTTATTTTACCCATGTGCAGTTGCAACTTGGACTAGAGGACAGTTTTTTCAATCCCTTCCTCCCTATGTTTGTCTCCTCACTCCTGTCTTCTTGTATTACCAGCACCTGCTGCTGCTGCTGCTAAGTCGCTTTAGTCGTGTCCAACTCTGTGCGACCCCATAGACGGCAGCCCACCAGGCTCCCCCGTCCTTGGGATTCTCCAGGCAAGAACACTGGAGTGTGTTGCCACTTCCTTCTCCAATGCATGAAAATGAAAAGTGAAAGTGAAGTTGCTCAGTTGTGTCTGACTCTTAGCGACCCCATGGACTGCAGCCTTCCAGGCTCCTCCATCCATGGGATTTTCCAGGCAAGAGTACTGGAGTGGGGTGCCATTACCAGCACCTAGAAGGTGACAATGGCTAGAATATTTGGATGATCTAAACTGATGGTTGAAGCCTGATCTCTGTCTTTAATCCCAGTGGTAGAAGGTCTTGGAATATGTGCCAAACAGATCTCCTTTCACTGTGCTACAGGGAAAGATTGCTTGACTGGACATTAAGAGACTTGGGTTTTAATTCTGAATTTTGTTGTGTGACCTTGGGCAAGTCATTTTCTTCCTTCTTCCTTAGAGCATGCATGTCAGAATAAAGTTAAGCAAGTTCCTTCACTGCAGGATTTCGTAGAGATATTATTACTATGTTAATGTGCACAGAGAGTATCCAACTGGAGAACAGATATAATTTTCCTTTTCCAAAACTCCTTTGACCACCCAACTCTCTCTCTCTCCTTTTTTTTTTCTCCCTTTTCATGAAGCATCTGGGTGGATTGATGATTTGAGGAAAACATTCTGGCAAAGACTGGGCAGGATGGTTTCCAGGGTTATCTGGCTTTAACATTTCAGCTTTTTTTTTTTTTTTTTGGTCCAGAAACTTGGACTGAGCTTCTGAAGAATGACTTGGCAATAGGGACCTCCATCCATCAGACACCCCGACTTCTGCCCCCAACTCTGGCCAGATCAGAAACCACCAGCAGGCACTGCACATGTCCTTGGAAGCCCTACCTCTTGTGAATCTGCCAGACAAGCAAAACAACGAAGTAATCTCAGGAGCTTTGCTACTCCCTGCTGCAGCCAGCTGCACCTAGCATTCAGCCCCTGCTTTCCCCAGCACAGCAATTACATGCTCAGCATGCACCTCGAAAATGTTTTAAGTGGTAACAAATGCACTGAGGGTTTATTATCATCCAGCAGCGCAGACGGCCCTTGCACAGGGCGTGGAGCACCTTACAGAAGACGGTAATTTCTTTTCTCATTTGTTGACCATGTGGCTAAACATATGCTGGTTTTGCAGGGAGAGGGGCCAGCACAGCCCACTCGCCTTGGCACGCTGCTTCCGCCTCTGCACAAAGCCGTCTGCTGCCCTCGCCTCCATGCACAGTGCGGAGAGTCCTCCGCGATGGCGGCTGGTTGAGCAGTCCCCACCTGGTCAAAGATGCGACTTCGTAACGCAATTCAAGATCAGTGTGGAAGAGCTCAGAAAGTGTTCAGAAGGGAGGCTTGTCAGGTGGCCCGGGCACCTCTTTTCTGGACACCTCGCTCCTGTCCCGTTACTAAGACAGTGGTTCTAATGTCTCAGGACCCTGTACATTCTAAGAAATAATTGAGGACTCCAAAGAGGTTGGTTTATGCTGATTATATCTGTCAGTATTAATTATCTTAGAAATTAAAGCAAAAAATATTTATTAATTCATTGAAAAATAACAATACACTGCTTGCATGTTTACATAAATAGCACCCACCCCCCCCATGAGAAATAACTATCTTTTCCAAAGCAAAGAACAAATGTGGCGAGAAGAGAAGTGTTTCACATTTCTGCAAATCCCTGTTATGCCTGGCTTAATAGAAGACAGTGGAGTCTCATATCTACTTCCATAAACATCTGTTGTGATTTGCTGTTCTGGTTGAAGCTTTTGAGAAGATCTAGCCTTAAGTATTTGAGAAAAGAATGACCTTAGCCACATATAGACTAAGATCCTAGATCTGGGGCCTGTGTACCCTGGTCCTTGCCAAAGTCTCCTACCCCATTTCTTAGTTCACTTTCCCTTGCTGGTTTTACCGCAGCCTCACTGGTGCTTTTGTCCCTGTGAATATATAAGTTCTGACTTGGGGGTTTTGTGCTATCTGTTCCCTTTTCCCTCAGATTTTTACATGACTGGCTTGCCTTGCCATTTAGATTTCAAAGCAAATGTTACTCACATTGGAAAAAAAATGTATTCTTCATGATCTTTATGACTATCTGCTATTGTTTTGATTATTTTGTTTACTTCTTTATATCTTCCCATATTGGGAAGTAAGTTCCATTGGAACAAGGATTTTATCATATTCAATGCTGTATTTTCAATGCTTAGAATGTTTTCTAGTATGTAGTATTGATAGTGTTAGTCGCTCAGTTGTGTCTGATTCTTTGTGACCCCATGTAATGTAGCCTGCCAGGCTCCTCTGTCCATGGGATTTTCCAGGCAAGAATACTGGAGTGGGTAGTCAATCCCTTCTCCAGGGACTCTTCCCAACTCAGGAATTGAACCCAGTCTCCCGCATTACAGGTCTCACTGGTGCTTTTGTCCCTGTGAATATATAAGTTCTGACTTGGGGGTTTTGTGCTATCTGTTCCCTTTTCCCTCAGATTTTTACATGACTGGCTTGCCTTGCCATTTAGATTTCAAAGCAAATGTTACTCACATTGGAAAAAAAATGTATTCTTCATGATCTTTATGACTATCTGCTATTGTTTTGATTATTTTGTTTACTTCTTTATATCTTCCCATATTGGGAAGTAAGTTCCATTGGAACAAGGATTTTATCATATTCAATGCTGTATTTTAAATGCTTAGAATGTTTTCTAGTATGTAGTATTGATAGTGTTAGTCGCTCAGTTGTGTCTGATTCTTTGTGACCCCATGTAATGTAGCCTGCCAGGCTCCTCTGTCCATGGGATTTTCCAGGCAAGAATACTGGAGTGGGTAGTCAATCCCTTCTCCAGGGACTCTTCCCAACTCAGGAATTGAACCCAGTCTCCCGCATTACAGGCAGATTCTTTACTGTCTATTGATCGATATGCTCTAAATGTTTTTGTATACATTAATGAAAAAATAGCTGCATAAAAGGATATTTGAACTAGAAATCAGACCTAGTTTTGTATTTCAATTTTATTGCTTACTAGCTCTGTGGCCTTGGACAAGTTTCCTGACAAATTTAGTTTTCTTACAAGTAAAATGCTGATAACAATACCTGCTTGTCTTAGTTTGAGTTGCTACAACAAAAATGCCTGTAAAGAAAAATTCACTGTTCATAATGGGTTTCTCCTTTGCTCTAACATTACTGCCACACTGACACGTTTAACACCAGATATATGAGGGCAACCAAACAATTCTACAATACCAGCTGAGTGTCTGACAGTTTAACTCGATTCTGATGTATCTATACCTGGCGAAGTCATCAGATATTGCAAGTTAAGGGTTCAGTCCCTTGGGAGTGTCCCTTACTTCAAATGTCAGTCACAAGTAGTAAGTCCCCAGGTCATCTGAAACTTCTGTCTGACTTGGCTACAAATCAGAGGGTCTTATGTCCTCTTCCTTGAATTTAATTACTGCTAGACCAGCTCACGGGAGAAGGCAATGGCACCCCACTCCAGTACTCTTGCCTGGAAAAGCCCATGGACGGAGTAGCGAGGTAGGCTGCAGTCCATGGTGTCGCTAAGAATCAGACACAATTGAGTGACTTCACTTTCACTTTTCACTTTCATGCACTGGAACCCACCCCAGTGCTCTTGCCTGGGGGATGCCAGGGACAGCGGAGCCTGGTGGGCTGCTGTCTGTAGGGTCACTCAGAGTCAGACACGTCTGAAGTGACTTAGTGAGTAGCAGACCAGCTCACTACCAGGGTTCGATCCCTGGGTTGGGAAGATCCTCTGGAGAAGGGAATGGCATCTCACTGCAGTATTCTTGCCTGGAGAATTCCATGGACAGAGGAGCCTGTCAGGCTTCAGTCTTGGAGGTCAACAAAGAGTGGGACACGACTGAGCCACTAACGCTTTCACACTTTCAGACCAGCTCACAGAACTCAGAGAAACATTTCACTTATGTCTATCAATTATTAAAAGATATGATAAAGAATATAAATGAAACCCCAGATAGAGTGATGTGCAGGGCAACATGTGGGAGTAAAGGAGTTTCTGTTCCTGAGAAGTCACCATACCAAATATATATGAATGTGTTCACTAACTTGGAGTGCCCCTTGCTGGTGGTGTCTGAATGGAGACTCACACTCCTTACAGCAGGCAAACCCTCTCCACCATCTACTTCTGAACACAGGAAAACTCAGATCTCATGATCCAAGCACTCGGGGGTGAGTCTTCAAACTGGGGCTCCTTGGACACGTGATCAGAATTATCTGGGACGTTGTAAAAGTGCTGGTTTCTGGCCTCCTAGCAGATCTATTGAATTAAATCATTGGGGGCATAGCACCCAGAAAGTGTTTTCCAGGAGATCCTGATGCAAGTTAACTTTTGGAGGAAACTGAAATGGAAAGTAAGGAGAAGGTGCAAAGAGATTTTCTTTTATTCCTCCCTACATAGCCACCAGGTTTTCACTTCTCAAATATTTACACAGTAGCCCAAATTGTCGAGAGGACAGTGATTCTCAGATGGCTCTGCCCAGGGAGGGACCTGCTCCAAGGATGCAGGGCAGGGGGAAGCCCCCTTGGGTGTTGCTCACAGCCCTGTTCTAGGCTCTGTTTCCCCAGATAGATGAGGTACAACATTGCACGCAAACAATCCGTAGCAGTGAACATAGCATAGAATCTTAGAGCAGTGCATGAAATATCTATTTGAATAACAGCCCCAGCAGCTCTTGCCAAATTCTCAGGATCCACTAGAAAAACAGAACAGTCCTTTTCCATCATCACATAAATCATCCCACTGAAAGGCGTCAAAATGCAGCCTGAAAAGACATTTTCACTAGCAGCAAAGCTAGAAGACATACACTCTGGCCCAGTCAGCACGTCTCCCCAGAGAACCAGAAATGAGATTCTGGGAATGGGGGAGTTGGTAAGCTTACTGGGAGCAAGTTGTCACTTTCCATCAAGCACAGGGCCTTGGATTCTAAATACAGTTGTACTTGGCTTTCCTCAGGGGTGAACGGTTTCATCTGAGAGGGAAACATTCTTCTGGAACATTCGTTTTATGGACTGCAGTTAGTGCTAGCTCTAGTCTCACGATCTTGGAGGAAATTGTAGAGACAGATAGAATTAGGGTTAAATCTCAGGCCTTTGCTCATTCATTTTGAGATCTTGGACAAGTCACTCAACAGCCTTGGGCTTCGGAGTTTCAAAAGTGATAATAAAATATAGCTTACAGTATAGAGAACTGTGATGTTGGAGAAGACTCTTGAGAGGCCTTTGGACTGCAAGGAGATCCAACCAGTCCATCCTAAAGATCAGTGCTGGGTGTTCATTGGAAGGACTGATGTTGAAGCTGAAACTCTGATATTTTGGGCACCTGATGCAAAGAGCTGTCTCATCTGAAAAGACCCTGATGTTGAGAAAGATTGAACGCGGGAGGAGAAGGGGATAACAGAGGATGAGATGGTTGGATGGCATCACTGACTCAATGGACATGAGTTTGGATAAACTCCGGGAATTGGTGATGTACAGGGAGGCCTGGAGTGCTGCAGTTCATGGGGTTGCAAAGAGTCGAACATGACTGAGTGACTGAACTGAACTTAACTGATAGAGAATAGTAGACGGGACAGAACAGGGGGCATCCCTGTATGTGCCTGAAGCACATTAACAGTTGCTCAGTGAACACCAGCATATTCTTGGTCAGCAGTGGAGGCCCTCACTTAGCTTAACAATTAGTAGGAAATACAAAAAGTGATATGTGTTCCTCTCCCTGGTGTAAGAGGTTACAGGGAGGCCTGAGTGCTGCAGTTCATGGGGTTGCAAAGAGTCGAACATGACTGAGTGACTGAACTGAACTTAACTGATAGAGAATAGTAGACGGGACAGAACAGGGGGCATCCCTGTATGTGCCTGAAGCACATTAACAGTTGCTCAGTGAACACCAGCATATTCTTGGTCAGCAGTGGAGGCCCTCACTTAGCTTAACAATTAGTAGGAAATACAAAAAGTGATATGTGTTCCTCTCCCTGGTGTAAGAGGCGGTGGACCTGGTTGCAGGCTCAGTATTGCTGTGTGACTTTGGAGAAACTGCCCTCCCTTTCTGAGCCTCAGCGTTCTCTCCTGGAAAGCCAGGGGGATGCAGTAATTGATCTTGAGTATCTGCTCCACTCTAACCTCTGAATTTGGGATTTCAACATCAGGCAGACCAGACCAGACCAGACCATGAGAGGCTCTCCTCCTGTGTGATCCAGCCTGCTGGTTCTGTGAATATGTCCTAAGGAGGTCTGTGGGCTGCTTTGCAAAATGGAAGCAACATTCTTAGTGCTCCAGGGGTTGTGGCAAAGCTTTAGATATACAGAGATTTTAGGGTAGATCCTCTTTTTTTTTAATCAGACACTTATTTTATAAGTTTTGTTGAATTAATAAAGAATTGACTCCTTAGTTTTCATATGAATTGTTGGGTTGGCCTCAAAGTTCATTCAAGTTTTTTCTGTAAGATGAACAGAAAAACCCAAACCAATTTTAGGCCAACCCAGTATATACAGAAGCTATATCCTGTATGCAATGAATTGCTTCTTTTTAAAAAATTATTTTTTATTGGAGTACAGTTGATTTACAATATTTTATTAGTTTCAGGTGTATAGCAAAGTGATTCGTTATATAAATGTAGCCACTCTTTTTAGGTTCTTTTCCCACATAGGTTGTTCAGTTGCTAAGTCATGTCTGACTCTTTGCAACCCCATGAATAGCAGCACACCAGCCTCCCTGTCTATCACCATCTCCCGGAGTTCACTCAGACTCATGTCCATCGAGTCTGTGACGCCACCCAGCCATCTCATCCTCTGTCGTTCCCTTCTCCTCCTGCCCCCAATCCCTCCCAGCATCAGAGTTTTCCAATGAGACAGCTCTTCACATGAGGTGGCCAAAGTACTGAAGTTTCAGCTTTAGCATCATTCCTTCCAAAATAATTCCAGGGCTGAACTCCTTCAGAATGGACTGGTTGGATGTCCTTGCAGTCCAAGGGACTCTCAAGAGTCTTCCTCCAACACCACAGGTCAAAAACATCAATTCTTCAGAGCTCAGCCTTCTTCACAGTCCAACTCTCACATCTATACATGACTACTGGAAAAACCGTAGCCTTGACTAGATGGAGCTCAGTCAGCAAAGTAATGTCTCTGCTTTTTAATATGCTATTTAGGTCAGTCATAACTTTTCTTCCAAGGGGTAAGCGTCTTTTCATTTGTTGGCTGCAGTCACCATCTGCAGTGACTTGGGGCCCAAAAAAATAAAGTCTGACACTGTTTCCCCATCAATTTCCCATGAAGTGATGGGACCAGATGCCATGATCTTCGTTTTCTGAATGTTGAGCTTTAAGCCAAATTTTTCACTCACCTCTTTCACTTTTATCAAGAGGCTTTTTAGTTCCTCTTCACTTTCTGCCATAAGGGTGGAGTCATCTGCATATCTGAGGTGATTGACATTTCTCCTGACAATCTTGATTCCAGCTTGTATTTCTTCCAGTCCAGTGTTTCTCATGATGTACTCTGCATAGAAGTTAAATAAGCAGGGTGACAATATACAGCCTTGACGTACTCCTTTTCCTATTTGGAACCAGTCTGTTGTTCCATGTCCAGTTCTAACTGTTGCTTCCTGACCTGCATACAGATTTCTCAAGAGGCAGGTT